>QLPC01002194.1:6673-23346 GCA_003314055.1 Lactifluus hygrophoroides | reverse complement strand
CTACATCTCACGCGAATACTATTTCGACGTGCACCCACCCTTTGCCAAGCTCCTTTTCGGCCTCGCGGGCTGGTTTGTTGCATTCGACGGCAACTTCACCTTTGAGAATATTGGCGATAGTTACACCGAAAATCATGTTCCCTACGTGGGCTTGCGCGCTCTGCCCGCAATCCTCGGTAGTCTCACTGTTCCAGTTGTCTACGGGATCATGAAGGAGAGCGGTTACGGGACTATCATTGCCGCCTTTTCTGCGTCCCTTGTCCTGTTTGGTGCGTAGAATGCTTGTCCGCTGCGGCTGACTTCTCATATATCACCTTTTTGGTACACGCAGATAACGCACACGTCGCGCAGTCGCGCCTCATATTGTTGGACGCCACGCTTATCTTTTTCCTATCGCTTACCATGTATTCCTACATTCGCTTCCGTAAACTGCGATACTTGTATGTCCAAAGCTTTCCAACTTTCAAAGGCTATGCTGATTGCCCTATAGAGCCTTCTCCCCTGAGTGGTGGGGATGGCTGATTGCCACGGGCGTCTTTATGGCCTGTGCCTGGGGCTCCAAGGTGAACGGCATTCTTACAGTCATCGCCATTGGCGTTGCTGTCCTCGTCGATTTGTGGGACCTTTTGGACATCAGGAAGAATCCGTCTATGGTCCGTGTCTATTTCTCGCGCAAAAATCCCAATTAAACCACTTTCCAGGAACTTTTTTGGCGCCATTTTGTTGCGCGCGCAATTGGGTTGATCCTCATCCCCTTTATCGTTTACCTTTCCTTTTTCTGGATCCATTTTGCTATTCTTACCCACTCGGGTACGGGTGATACCTTTATGAGCCCCCAGTTCCAGGAGAGTTTGGCAGGAAATGAGCTGTTGATGAATAGCATTGGTAAGGCCTATGTTTTTTTTGAAGGTGTCGTATATTTACATTCACCTCAGACCTCAGATATTTCGATACCGTTACCCTGAAACACAAGGATACCAAAGTTTTCCTACATTCTCATCCTGAGCGTTACCCATTGCGTTATGATGACGGTCGGATCAGTAGCCAAGGTATGGCTTCTATCGCGAGTACATGCATCGCCCGTGTGTCTGATGGTTCTGTAGGTCAACAAGTCACCGGCTACGGTCATGCCGATGAGAACAACTGGTGGCAAATTGTTCCGACAAAGGCACTCCCCGAGACTGGCCGTGGCCGTGTTGTTCGCCACAATGATGTTATTCAACTCCTCCATGTTACCACCCAGACATATCTCTTAACACATGACGTTGCATCGCCTCTTATGCCCACCAATCAAGAATTCACAACTTGGTCGAGGGATGACCTTTCTCGTTACAACGATACTCTTTTCCAGCTCAACTTGAACGGTGCACACGACGGCGAGCCCGTCAGAAGCAAGAGCGGTTACCTTCGGCTCGTACATGTCCCGACCAAGGTGTCACTCTGGAGTCACCGTGACCAACTCCCTGACTGGGCGTTCCGACAGCAAGAAATCAATGGAGATAAAAATCCATTGGACCGCGGTGCCACCTGGTATGTCGATGAGATCATCTCTGGGGAAGGTGCGTCTTTACTCTTTGGGGTCGTTCGTTCATCTGATGAGTGGTGCCAGAGGGCGAGGATGTATCGGCTAGAAATAGCGCGCAACAAAACAAAGCTCCCAAACCACTCGGTTTCTTCAGCAAATTCATTGAACTTCAACTTCTTATGTTGCAGCACAATGCTGGCTTGACCGCGTCGCATCCTTACGCGAGTTCCCCGATCAACTGGCCATTCCTCCTGAGCGGCATTAGCTTCTGGACGCAAACAGAGGGTCAGAAACAAATTTATCTCATTGGCAATATCGTCGGATGGTGGACTTGTGCTCTTGCCTTGTCTCTTTACGTAGGCATTCTGGGCGCAGATATGCTCGCCAAGAGGCGAGGTATTGACCCTATCCCAATCCGTAAGTGTGCACGATCTGAGCAACCTTTTTGACATTCACGCACGTTCAATAGCCGTTCGCAACCGCTTGTGGAACTCTGCGGGCTTTTTCGTCGTCGTTTGGTTTATTCATTACTTCCCATTCTTCCTCATGAGTCGGCAACTATTCATCCACCACTATCTTCCCTCACATCTCGCCTCTTCGCTCGTCGCCGGCGCGGTGCTACATTTCCTCCTTTCGGAAACTATCGAATACCCGATATCGGTGCTTGGGCACTCCACAAGGCGGCGGCCGCCTCAGTGGGCAGAGCTTGGTATTAGGGGCCCTATCATCGCTGTAGTCTCCTTCATCACATTATTCGTTGCATTCATGTACATCGCTCCGATAACTTACGGCACCCCAGGGTATGCTTCATGTATGTTTCCTCTAACTGAGAAACTGACGTGTTCTTATTACAGATTGGACGGTGATGCGGTAAATTCAAAGCGGTTACTGTCATCCTGGACGCTTCACTTTGCCGCCAAACCGTTTGAGTAGGCATGATTGCAGGGAAACAAGCTTATGAAATGGGCGTAGGGCTTGGCTCGAGATGATTATTGTCCAAACTATTACCTTTCCGATTGTATACAGCGTCTTGGCACCGTTCTTGTTTTTCTTTTGTGATAAATAGGTCTTTTTTTATATCAATTCGCCCAACGCCCACAAGGATGTGTTCTTACCTTAATCGACAAAAGTTGTGGTGTGCGCGCGTGTCAAGGCGAGCTCCAGCCCCGCACTAAGCTCTCTCTCATTATTCGTCTCCGCTCCCCGTGTAGCGTGTTCGAGGGCTGCGGCAAGCTCACTCCATCTCTGCGTTGATCTTCAACGATAATGTTCAACGCGCCACGGCCGACGCAGGCGTATGGTGCCTCCTCTTCTGTTAGCTTCGGTGGCAGCTTCGTCGACGAGAACCCGTTGGCTGCCTCGACGTACGATGGCCTCGATCCTTGGAGTACAGCTCCAACTCCTTCCCCACCTCCAGTTCCCTCCATATTTACCAACGCTATCGGTATGTTACAGTCGCATTTGACATTTGACATTCCCTCCTCCCTCTCTCTCGTCTGGGTATGTGGTGGTGGTGTTGAACCTTCCTTTTTTTTTTCCTTAGCGGAGGCGACGGTTCCGGCTATATATCAACAATCGTTCGCGACGGTCGACCCGAACAATTCTGGAGAAACGTCTGTGAATTCTTTATCGCGAGTTTTGTCGACGTCATCGTTGCCGGCTGCAACGGTAGATAAGGTACGCCCCCCCGGCTTTGCGGTGCCCTGCAACCAGCTCTCTTCATTCACGAGGGGAGGGGAGGGGTAAATGATTTCCCTCTCCCCTACTGATTCCTTCTTTTGGATAAATAAGATTGTCAACCTTGTTAGTTCACGTCCGCGCGTATCGAAACTCGAGTTCTTTGTTGCGCTCGCATTGGTTGCGCTTGCTCAGGCAGGCAAAGGTGCGTGTTTCCTTCCCCCAGCAAAACATATTTGGGGCCTGAACTTGAATGGTTGTAGATGTTAGCGTGGAACAGGTAGCGTTGCTCGCTCAGCAGAACACGCTTCCGGAACCGACGCTCGATATCAGCTTGCTCAGCTATAATGCTACCGCCTCCGCCGCCATCGCGATGCCTCCTCCACCACCCTTGTCCTTGTCGTATGGCCAGGGGCGAGCGAGTAGCAGTAGTGGTAGCGGTAGCGCCGGCCACTCTACGTCTCTGCGGAATTCCATCGCTGCCGTTCCCCCTCCTCCCGCGGACGACCCATGGATGACGGGACGATTTGGCGGCGCCGGCGCTGGCGTATTCCCTGGTGGTGGCGGGGTTGGTGGCATGAACGGGGGTACCCCGTCCAGCGTCGCGGGGACAGGGTTGCCATCTGGTTGGTGGAAGAGGCAGGAGAAGGTGTCGGTTCAGTTTGGTGGGCAACAGGGATTCGTGCTCAACAGGTACATCGTGTACGGGATCACCACCGAGGTTCGTGGACCCAAAAATCATATATTCATCGGTTGTCCGTCTCTGATTGGGAAATGTCAGCGTGGCGGGACTGTGCAGCGACGATACTCTGAATTTGCGTTTTTGTGGGACTGCTTGGTTCGTCGATACCCTTTCCGCCTTTTGCCACAGCTGCCTCCCAAGCGAATTGGACGTGAGTGGTTGGACTGTATCGGACTGACGATTCGAAGTGCTGGGCACCATCGCTGACGTTTATTTTTAGCCGACGAATCGTTTTTGGAGCAAAGAAGGTGATTTTCGCTTTCTTTTTCCCTTGTGTTGTGCACTTAGCTAGGACGGGTATACCGCCGATCGTGGCGACAGAAAGGGCTTGGAGAGATTCCTCCGTTTTGTGATGTGCGTTTGATCATTGAGACTGCTGATGATGGTCAACTAACCTGTCGCAAGAAATCACCCTGTGATCAAGGAAGATGCTCTGCTAGGCACCTTCCTTACAGAGCCTTCCTTTGAGCAATGGAGGAAGCAGTCGTCCATTTCGTTGGAAGAAGAGTCTGCGAGTAAACGTGTCGATCGTGTGGAAGAAATGACAATTCCAAGCGACCTGGAAGATAAACTCGGGTACTTTCACGTTCCGCTGTCCCGGCCCTAACTGATCTGTTTATCTACTACAATGTCCGTTAGGCATGTCCGACAAAGGATTGTCCCTCTCATCGAGGCCTGGCAAAAGATCTGTATTTTGGGTGAACGCCTCATCCGGAAGCGCGAGGCTGCAGCGGTACGAAGCACCAACACTCGGCCGTCTCTCATGCCTTATTTGCATCTGCCACCTGCCCTTCGCATACCTTCCACATCGTACCTCTCCTACTCCCACGGTGCCAACCCTGTTCGAATGCCGTCCGTACTATCACCCTTCATTTCCCGTGACCCCGCCCTATCCCTATCGCCGCCTTCGGGTGCACAGGCAGACCTGTCCCGCTTAACGAATACGCTCAAAACGCTTGTAGAGGTGAACGGGCAATGTTGGAAGGGCGAGGACTGCGACCTGTCGGAAGGCGTCAAGCAGGGTGTCAGTACTGTATCTTCATATATCCAGCGCCATACCGACTTGCTGGAGCTACGGGTGTGTCAATCACATTTGATTGTAATGCTGTTTGTCCTGACAAGACATGTGATTGCTGGGGGTGGGCTATCTAGACCGGAGTGCTGATGCAGGACACATTGGAAGGTCTGAAGGTCTGTCTCGCCAAGCTCTTCCGTGTTTTATATCTTGACTTCTGCACCGCCCAGAGCCAGCGTGATCTGTACATTGCCATGCGCGATCTATTCGTCCGACATGATCGGCTCTCCGTTGATCAAGTCGAACGCCTCAGGAAACGAGTTGATTCAAATGCACTCAAGCTCGAGAGCGTCAAGGCGGCTGCCAAGGACGGCTGGCAGGAAGAAGCCGACAAGCTCGCGGGTACCATCGAGAAAGACAAGGTGACAATCTCGGCGCAGCTCAATCGGCGGGTGTTCATCCGCGCGTGGTAAGCTGTTCCTGCAGCCCGTTTTCCTCCCTGGTGCGAGAGAAATGCTGATAAACTTGGATGATAGTATGTGGCACGAGCTACGCGTGGTGTTGCACAATCGGGAGAGTACACTTCTCACTCAAGTCGTGCAGTCATTTGCCCGTGAAGAGCGGGACTATGCGCACTCTGTGGCGGCGAACTGGGCGTCTTTGGCGCAAGAGGTGGAGAGTATGCCTTTTGAATGAATGTCTTATCATTACGGTTGACGATCGCTCACGATATGCTTTGATGATGTATATATTATATATGCGCTTGTCATGACGAATGAATAATGATGCTCACACAACCTTCTGCCCGCCCTGTAACTGTTGAGGCTAGTATCAGTATGTCTATGACCCCAGAACGGAGCATCTCATGCCAATTCAAGCCTGGCATAAATTGGTTTTAGAGGTATTAATAACTCTTAAAATGAATGATCTATAAACTAGAGTTGATGTGGGGCGGAAACCATCAATAGATCCCGGGGATGAACTTCCATCTCACAATCTCGCAGTAGCGTTCCCAATCTTTGCCGTACTTGATGGCGCACCTAAAAAGTATATCAACAAAATGTATCGTCGTTGTGGTAGACAAGAGTGAAGAGGCGCGCGCACGCACCGCTCGAAATCGCGTGTCGTACGGTGAATGAGCACGGTGACGAAAAAGACGCTGTAAAAGTAAGGGATGGGAGAAGCGGTGCCAACGACGAGGCCCCAGCTGAAGCTCATAATCCAGTCGGCCACGTAGTTCTATTTTTTTTTTTTTTAAATGGCAATGTCATCAACCAATGCGCTCTCGGGATTCGTGGTCGCTGGATGACTTACTGGTTTACGGGAAAGTCTCCACCAGCCACTTGTGAGAAGGCGGTTGCTGTGAGGATCAAGATCAGGTCGGAGTCTCGCAGCGCCGATAACATTAAAAGAAGTACCCGTGAGCCGTTTGGATATAAGTGGGGTTCTTAATTGTACCCCATGGTAGTTGGGGAAATGTCCAGCGGAACTTGTAGTTGCCCTGGGTCTGCATCTTAAAGCGACTCTTTTGAGACATCGAGGTATCCCAACTAGAGTTAGAGTATATTAGAACTCTAAAACACGGTGTTTCCTTATCGCCTTACACATAGTATGCTGTGATCAAAGTGCCGAAAAGCGCGATATATGCTGGCGTTGAAAACTTATATTTGTCCGGTTCGTGCGAGGCCATGTAAACAACCGAGTAAACGTAAGTCTGTCACGGATCGGGATATTAATCAGATCAACAAGGCCAGGTGATGATACCCCAGGCTCACAAATGGGACACCCGCAAAATTCCAGAAGATAACCATAAAGCCCCACTTTTCGTGGAACATGTCCCACGTTTGTGGGATGCACTCCTCGCCCTTGCAGCTACAACCTAAAGTGAGTTGCGAAGCCATAGAGCAGTTCGGCGAAAACTAGAAACTTACCATGCATTTAGGTAAAACCAAGTGGCGAGACACATGAATGCCATGTTCTGGGGAGTACTTTGCTCAACGCGGATCACCCAGAGCGCAGGTAAATAAATGAGTACGTACGGGGGTAACGGCACCATATTGCTCATACTGCTTGCATGCACCCGAGACCGCCAGGAAAAACACGATTACCCAAGGAATGCGGACTTCCGCCCACATTTTCAAGTCAACTGGGCCGATGCGAGGGTTTAGTGCGGCGCCCATAAATACGTCATATATAAAGTTGCCCGACATGCGCATTTGTTCACCACGGGCGACAGTCCAAAAGTAAGTCCCAAATGATACGGCGAAACCCCAGATCATGGCAACAGACATGATGTGACCGTAGTTATCAATGATTTCTGTGAGGCGGAATATGTGATAGTAGTGTAGGACTGCAGCAGTAATGAAGGTGAAATAGACCGAGAAGAGAGCATTGCAGTTGTACATGAGAGTTTTGTAGCCAAGAGATGGCACTGGCAAGCCCTCTTGCATATAGCCAGGCATGACCCATGCAAGGAAGAGCTCGTAGAAAATGAGACCAGAATACACCTTCCAGGCATAGGCATTTGGGCTGGCATCCTATGTGAAAGGAGAACGTGAGATACTTGAGTCTCTGTTCTGATAAAACCGATGGAGAAACAGACATCGCGGATATGGGCCCACATCTCGTGGATGAAAGGTTTGATTCCAGCAACGGAAGTTGGAAATACGAGCTGGCCGTCATAGAACCAAAGGCAGATCCACAGGTAGTACATTAGCATCGGAAATCCGACCATCATTGCAGTCACACCCCATGGTCCACCGAACTCCCATCTTACGAGTAATTTCGAGATGAGTATTTTTTCCAAGAGGGAATGGCCGAGCGCTCACCTGGTGTGAGAGTCGAGTAGTTTATCGGTCTTGCGCCCTTCATCGGTAACAGCGACCGATGAGCCGTTTTTAGCCCTGTTACGGAGCTCGGTGGGCTCAGTTGCCGTCGAAATTGCGGACATAGCTATGACCAACGTTGATCAACCGGGCCTGGTCAGTGTCGTACGATGTCGCGTCGTCGCGTCAATACACCGTCATCACGTGACCACGCGTCCAGTGCCAGTGGAGTGACACAAGTCGCGACTCTAAAAAGTCAATGTCTCGAGTAGCCAAAGCTACATTGATTGCCTCAATCGTTGTATCCTCACTGACTGTATGGGGTGTTCATTTTCTTCAGCAGCGAGAACATGACGTGCGTATCCTATTTATCTCTTCTATCGCATGCGATTCACTAATTTTTCGCTGTGCAGACCATGTATCAAGGTGTTCTTCGGGATGACGAAAGACGGAGACGGAAAATGAAAGAACGCGAAGAAGATTTCTCGCGATCCCAGCGAAAGAGGGAAATGTATGAGAGTGTGCAACGCGTGGAGATGGTCACGGTCGCCTCGTCAGACGGAGAGGGTTCATAGCGCGAGGTTGTACGACGACAATTCCCCAATTACTATAGGGTTCGTTCTTCGATCCGACACACTATGTTATGTTTCATTGCCTCGAATTTGTAGCTACAGTACTCCAGTAGAGTAGTGTGGAAGGCAATTTTCCGCGTGTGCCTGCTATCAAGGCATTCATTTTGCGCCCCGCTCGGGCCCGGAAACCTTCTAGTTCTACTTTCCCATTATCCCTTCTTCATTCTTTCCATGAGCTCCATGTCTTCTAGACAAGTTTCCTCTAATTTTCAATCTATCCTCAATGCATTGGATGACTACACTAAGCAAACTGGGATTGACCTCTCCAAAAATCCCTTCACCGACAAGCTCCGGAGCTGTGACTCTCCCAGTGGCGTCCTTGAGCTACTTGAAGGCACTGCAAAGGCCTTCAAAGAGTATCGGGACGGAAATCGGAAATTGATCGACTGGCTTAGTCCTATAGTCCAAGTCCTTCATGCGTTTTCTAGCACCCTTGGCGAGGCAGTGAGTTCTGTGGAATGGGTTTATCCTCGTCTGATCGCATATTTATCTCTCCGCTACCAGGTACCATTTCAGCCTGCAAAAGCGATTTTCGTCGGCGTCGATGTTCTTCTCGTGGTACGTATCTTCTTTTTCATTTATTTCCGCATTCCGATGGTAAATGTATATAATAGGCTGCTAGTCGAGTCAGCGCAAGTTATGACGCCCTCGTTGATCTCTTTGAATGCATCGGAAATTTTCTCAGACGCCTTCATATCTATACTCAGATGCCATTCAACCCCCTTTTTACCGACATACTTGTGAAAATCATGGTTGAGACTCTGTCAGTGCTCGCGCTTGCGACTAAGCAAGTCAAACATGGACGGTTCAGTAAGCGGCTCTTTTTCTACAAATTCCTCAAGAATGAACATGCTTCAGAGAAATTTGCAAGAAAGCTACTAGGAGAGAGCGAGATCGAGGCTGTATTACAAAGATTAGATCGACTCACCCAGGATGAGGCTAGGATGACCGCAGCTCAGACACTTGAGGTGGTTCATGGACTTATCAATAATCTGAAGATAGTCATGGACGGTACGCTATCCTCTCTTGGATGGCTATCAGCGATTGACTTGACTTTTGTCCGAGCAGACGGCAAGGCATCAACTGATCATATACGCCAGGCGTTGGGTATGTTTAACTGTATGAAGTTATTGATACTCTTCAGGCTGACTCCGAGTGCCAGTAACGATGCAAGAGACGGCGTATGAAATAAACAGGATGAAACGTCTGTTACTATCTTGCCCTGCCTCTGCTGTTGAGGACCCTGAAACTAAATAAGTTCTGCAGGTGACAATTTACAAGAAAAAATACGAAATTGGCTCTCCCCTCCAGATCCGTCAACAAATTATAACACTGCACGCACAGCTCATCATCATGGAACTGCCGCTTGGTTTCAGCAAGACCGCATTTTCGGGGAATGGAAGGCAAGAGGTTCCCTTATGTGGATCCATGGTAAACGTACGCCGGTTTTTTGGGGGGATCTTCGACCCTTAACTACTGCTGACGGCCGCACGCCTCGCCCCATTTTTCAGCGGGTTCAGGGAAGAGTGTACTTTGGTCAGTGTCAGGCTAATTCTCTCCTCTAATTTACTCATATTGTCAACCAGCTCTACCATCATTAAGGAAACCGAAGCACTATCTGAGGCCGGATTAGCCCTCATGTCCTATTTCTTTTTTGACTTCAAAGATACCGCAAAACAAGATGTCCGTGGTTTCCTCACTTCCCTTCTCTCCCAACTCTGTGCCAAATCCGATCCTTGCTATGACCTGCTTCGCGATTTATATTCGAGACACAATGCTGGGTCTCGACAACCTGATGATCATGCGCTTGTGGAATGTCTTATGAGAATGCTCAGACTTCCACGACAACCCATAATATATATTATCGTCGATGGACTCGATGAGTGTCCCAATACATCGGGATTTCCAACTGCACGCGAGAAGGTCCTTGAGCTCCTGGAGGAGCTCGCCAATCTGACCCTTCCGACTCTACGTATTTGTGTCACTAGTCGCCCGGAGATCGATATTCGAACTGTTCTTGAACCTCTCACACCTCTTCGTATGTCCCTTCACGAAGAAAGCGGGCAGAAGAGGGATGTTCTTGATTACATTGGCACAGTCATACACTCGGACCGAAGAACGCGGAGATGGAGAGCAGAGGACAGACAACTAGTGATTGATGTTCTTTCAGCAAAGGCGGATGGGATGTGAGTCGTCAGAATGACCGCGTACTGCAAGGGATCCTAATTGGACTGCATAGGTTTCGCTGGGTGTTTTGCCAGCTGGAAACGCTGCGTCGTAGCTTTCCTGCAGCAATTCGACGCACGCTAGATGAGCTGCCTCAAACGTTGGACGAAACGTATGAGCGCACTCTGCTTGGGATAGAAAAAGAAAAACAAGACTACGCGCGTCAACTTTTGCAATGCCTCACGGTGGCTATTCGTCCGCTCCGAGTCGAAGAACTCGCAGAAGTCCTTGCCATCCGGTCCAGTGACAACGAGCTTCCCCAATACCACATAAACTGGCGGCCACAAGACCCGCAGGAGGCCGTTCTATCCGCATGTTCCAGTCTAATCACGATCGTTGACATTGACGGCACGCCGGTCGTACAATTTTCACATTTTTCTGTCAAGGAATTCTTGACATCGGATCGCCTGGCCAACGCAAGAGAGAAGCTTTCCCGCTATTACATTGATCCCCAGGAGGCACATATAATCCTCGCCCAGGTTTCTCTCGGCGTGCTTCTTCATGACGACCACGTGGACAAAAATTGTATTAAGGACATTCCATTTATCCTCTACGCCGCTCGGCACTGGGTCGATCATGGCCGATCCGAAAATGTATCGTCCAGTCTTCATGACGCGATGAAATGTCTTTTCGACCAGGACAAGCCATATTTTGCGATATGGGTCTGGATATACGATATTGACTATCCACATGGGGAACACATGTTCGAGACACACCCAACACTGCCAGAGGCTGTCCCTCTATATTATGCAACACTTTGTGGCTTCCGAAGCATCGTCAAACACCTCATCGTTACCCATCCACATGACGTCAATGCTAGGGGCGGGTATCACACCACTCCGTTGCATGCTGCGTTCGCAAGTGGAAATATGGATATCGCGCTAATGCTCCTTGAACATGGTGCGGACGTGGATGCTTGGGACAACCAAAACATGAGCCCCTTGCACCATGCGTCCGCAAGAGGATCTTGTGACCATATGGAGTTGTTACTCGAACACCATGCAGATATCGAGATGCAGAGCGGGGATGGGGATAGCCCGTTGAATATCGCGTCACTCGCGGGGGAAGTTCAAGCAACACGGTTATTACTACGGCGTGGCGCGGTCGTGGACTCCCGTAACTACCAAGGCCAGAGCCCATTGGATTCTGCATCGCGACATGGACATTTGGATGTTGTGAAGGAGCTACTTGATAACGGTGCCGATATAAACGTTCGGGGTAAGAACCTTTGGACCCCACTGCATATTGCATCAAACCAACGACATCTCAACATTGTTGAATATCTCATCCAGCATGGTGCAGCAGTCGACGTGAAGTCCCTGCAAGGATACACTACCTTGCATGCGGCTAGTGGTGGCGGGAGCGTCGAAGTTGCACGCTTGTTGATCGATCACGGTGTGGACCCGAACGCCCAGGACGACTGTGGCTCAACCGCATGCCACGTAGCGTCACGTAACGGGCGTCTCGACCTCGTCCGTTTCTTATTGGAGCACGGGACCGAAGTCGACGTGCGGAATAAATATCTCCAGACCCCCCTAGCCCTCGCGTTACGTAAGGGGAGAATTGAACTTTCGCGCTTCCTAATTAAACGCGGTGCGGAAGTGAACCCCAGGGATAGCCAGAACTGGACTTCATTACACTATGCATCCCGAGGCGGATACATCAATACCGTCCAATTACTACTCGATCACGGTGCAGACATTAATGCCCTGAACGCGGAGCTCTCGACCCCACTGCATCTCGCATCGGCCAATGGGCATCTTGACGTTGCAGAATTGCTTATCAAGTGCGGCGCAGACGTTGACAGACGAGATGAGAACCAACGAACACCATTGACCCAGGCGTCGTGTAATGGGCAACTAGAGACTGCGCGTCTTCTAGTCAGATGCGACTCAGATACGAATTCACAAGATAGCAAGAGTCGGACCCCGCTGCACGCAGCAGCAAGGACTGGGTGCTTGGACATCGTGAAATTGTTACTCGAGTCGGGCGCGGATGTCAACCGGCGGAATGGCAACGGCAAGACACCGTTAGATTTGGCGCTTAGTAACAAGGAGCTCGAAGTTGCAAAGTACCTAGCGAAGTGTATGGGAGTCGTGGATTCTTCGGGCAGCATGGATGCCTTGCTATTGGACATGACGTCGCAAAGCAAGCACCCAGACCTTGCTGAGTCGTCACCCGGTGGTTTGGAGGATGAAAAGGCTCCTGACGTTGAGGGGATCCCTTCCTTGCATACCGCATCGGCAGAAGGAAACTTGAACGTCGTACAATCATTGCTCGACCGTGGAGTAGATGTCAACGGACGGCGCGGTACCTTACGCGAAACTCCATTGGGCGTAGCGTCCCACGCGGGAAGGCTGGAAGTTGCAAAATTGTTAATCTCGCATGGCGCGGATGTGAATTCCCGTGAAAAGAGTGGTTCGACTCCATTGCACCACGCATCACGATCTGGGCATCTGGACGTCGCAAGATTGTTACTTGACCACGGTGCGGATGTGGACGCAAAACAGCAGGGTCTATGGACACCATTGCATGATGCGTCAATCAAGGGTGACCGCGAGATTGTTAAACTACTGCTCGAACGGGGTGCAAATGTTCATGTACTGAACGACGAAGGCCGGTCTCCGTCTCAAGAAGCTCTACGGATAGGCCGTCAGGAGATTATACGATTATTGTCGGAGTATGACACGCGGGCGGTATAGGGTAACATACGACAACTGTATTGCGCCGATTACAATACTATGTACACCGTGACGCGACTTGCATTGCTTCTAAATAACTTGTCCAGCCTCAATACATATCTTAGCTTCTTCAGCTTTTTCCCACTAACGATGATGGAGGTTTTGACTAGTGCGAAAATCGCCGTCACGGTGCTTCTGAAACTTATGTTGCCAATGTTTGGAAAGTCGACATTGGTCGCGGGTCAACCGTGTGGGCGCTTATTTTGTCGGTGCTCGCTCACAGAGTGGCAACAGCCAACTTCCAAAAAGCACCCGACGGCCCGGCCTTGAGCTCGGCCGGCCAAAGCCTTGCGTGAGAAACCAAGCAACTCAGATTGAGACCCAGCAGTCCTATTTAGGACCAGGCACCAAGCGATTTCAAACTTAAACTTTAAACTGTCCATAAATCGTAAATGCCGCCTAGATTCCCCTGTCAACATTCTCCACGCTTCGTCGTGGCGTGGAGGTCCGCCAGCTCAAATTTCTCAGCCAATTCAGACCCCCCAACTCATGTCTGACACCGACCTCACCATCAACTGTTGGACCCTGGAAGATAAATATCAACATGTTTTCTCAATCAAAATTTCCGGAAATGAGAGCGTTGGCGCCCTCAGAGACGCCATCAAGGCTAAGAACCAGAATACATTGAAAGATATCGACGCCAAAGTTCTCATCCTCTACCAAGTCTCTATCGAATATACCTCCCGACTTGCGCAGGAAGTCAGTGCATTGGAACTGGACCAGCTGGAGATGAATCCTCTTCGTAAATTGTCTGATGTTTTCGCGAACGGGCTTCCTAATGAACGTGTTCATGTGGTTGTTGAGATCCCTTCTGGTGCGTGGGTATACGTCGTTTTATCATCGTTACATTAACAGCAACCTATCATGCGTTTTTGCTTTAGATCGCGCGGCATCCCAATCCCCGCCCGGAACACCTTCTACACATGATCTTTGGCCTGCGGTCACTGTGCAGGCTCAAACTCATAGGAACTTTGGTAAGCGGGATGCCCTCAAGCGTAACAACATGGTTGAACTGCGTGGTACCCAACTGGAGGCTCTTAGGCAATTCAGAATCAATCTGGGGCAGCGGCGTTGGGTTAAGTCTGATACAGTATGTTTTTTCAAATCACATACTACTTTAGTTATTGAAATTGTCACAGAACCCTGCGGTTGTACTTCTCAAAAACCACCTTCACGAATTCGACGACTACTTTACAAACGCAGTCACGGGTGCCGAGCAAGAAGGGGGACGTATTCGGCGAACCTCAATTCTTGCATCTTGTTAGCGCGTTTTCAGACGAGGCTTGGAAGGAAGGCGGTATCAAAGAGTATAATGTCCAGTGGATCTTTGACAAGTTGGGGTGGTACTTCCGTTCAGTTCTCGGTCAAAGGGAACAGCACGTATTGTGGGTGTTGCTATCGTTCTATTATCTGCTCTGAAGGTTACATCTGTTGCAGTCGTGGCGATTGGCCATTCACGCTTATTGTCGAATCCCCCGGGAAGACATTCCGCTACACCCCACGAAGCCATTTTCACGTTTCTGTTGATGAATTGGTGTATCTTCTAGTGGAAGTTCAATCACAGCCTGATCAAAGCGACAGATATCGGATGCTTCTTCAGGCTGCATGTGCGGCCCGACTGGGGCGCCAGGTATATGAGGATCCGTTCATTGTCGTGGCACTGTACATCGAGAACACTGGTAGAGTGACAAGATACTTTATTTTTCAACCTGATGTCACTGAACCCAAGGTACGCTCAATTGCATATGAATCCAAACAATCCTGCGTTTTCTCACTGGTTCTTCTAGGTTGTCTATGACTCAGACGTCCAAAACTGGACGGAACCGTCCGGGTTATTTGCGGCATTATTCGAACTTTACAACCTGGTATCGAATGTACAGAATGAGGGATCTGGGCTTAGAGACAACCTGGAACGCATCAGTTTACTCGGTCCTGATGTCAAGGAGAGGTTTGAAGACTCTTTCACATCGAAAAGGAGGACGCATGATGAAACTGGCGGAGACGCTACCAGGCCACCTAAGCGATCCCGAGCAAGTCACGGGGGCCAAGGGGGCAATACCGACAATGGCTTGCGGCGTGGCGAGCACGTCTACCATGATCCCCAGGTTGTCGATGCATTCACTCGGGCAGGGTACACATTGGAGTCGAACGATAAAGACGAGGATGGCTGGGAGCCGCTGACCCGGGTAAAGCGGCCAAGCACACTATCTTTGACTTGAACTGATGAGGTACATGCAGCTGAAGCCCACCATGCGATATGCCACGCAATCAAATGGCAGCCCCGCTGTCGTGAAGCTGCTCCGTCTCGACTCTGAAGAGCTTCAAATACTTTCCGACCTCCACCAGATCAATTCACCGTATAACCACACTATTCCTTTACTTGCAACGCTCACATTGGACTGGGCGAAGTTTGTCGCTTTTCCCGAAGCCATTCCACTAAATATTGGATTCGAACACGGGATGTTTCGCAGCAATGTTGTGGATTTCAGTCGCCAGTTGATAGAGGGTGTCGCATTTTTGCATTTCCACGGTATTGCGCACCTCGACCTCAAGCCCCCAAACGTCGTTGCCCTTGCAAGTCAATTGTTCATAATTGACTTTGATATCTCTATCCGCGTATCTGGCCCAAATGCGTTGATCGATCGCTGGTGCGGGACTCCTGGATGGATGGCCCCAGAGATTGGCCGTCAGGATGGGCCCAGGTGTTCCTACAGTCCTATACGAGCGGACTTATGGTCTTGTGGTCGAGTGCTCCGGTATCTTACAAGCAAAGGCGCCGTTAAAGAAGAGAACCCGTTCGAGGCACTAACAGGACAGCTGTTGGAGAAAAATCCGCGGAATCGTCCCCTGTTATATGGGCTTTCCTCGTCCACGGTAGGTAATTCGTTGAGCGAACTGCAACGTGGATTGAAACGAAGAGCGGATGCCCTTCCTCATGATGCAAAGCGACTGGCCGGGCCGCCCATCTGTGCTGTACATCCTTGATACGACATTATTATAATTGATGAAACTACTATTGTACACGTTTGGCTGTAGTGAACCCTTTGTAATTATACACCATGTTTCGTAAATATACAGTTTTTTTTAGCCAGAGTGCTAACGGTGTTAGAAAATTGAAGATGACCTACCCTCATGTGATGATGTCAGTGGGTTGGCCTGCTAATGCCATCAATATTCAAAGCGACGCCCATTATTCAATGGTTCAGAAATTAGCCTGGGGCATTGAAGCCAAATTAGCTGATCTTGAGGTGAGGTCATGAACTTTGATTACTGCACAGACCTGACTCCTG
>QLPC01002191.1:0-11552 GCA_003314055.1 Lactifluus hygrophoroides | reverse complement strand
CCACGCCTCGCAAACTCCCTCGCTTCGCTCGGTCGTTTGCTCGACCACCCTAAACCCTAAACCCTAAACAATGGACCCCACTTCCCATATGAGATACATCCCCATACCATAACACTTTGCCATCCAGACTTGAATGATGAGACTAGACACTCCTTTCTATACCTCTCTCCTGGTCTCCTCCACACTATACACTGCCTTGATTATTTCCCAACCTCCACTGAACTCTCATCTGTCCAGATGACCTGTGTCCAGTCCTCCATTGTCAGCCCCCTATGCTCCCTAGCCCAATGCTTCCTTTTGATCATGTGTTTAGGGCCAAGGAAGGGTTTCTTGGCTGGTTTGCAACAAGATATATTCAGGCCATTCTTCAGAGCCCTTTGAACAGTAATGTGATCCACAGGGGAGGGTAGAATGAGGTTGAGATCAGAGGTTATGTTTTGGAGACATTGTCTCCAATCTTAGTGGATAATGAGTTTGAGGTGTCAGAGGTCTCTTTGATTGATTTTAGGAGGCCTTCCTGAGCAGGGTTGTCACACCTAAGTTCTAAGCATGTCCACAAGTCTAGCAAGGACTCGATACGTCCTCTGGCTTGTCTGGTCTGTTCCAAGCAAGGTCAAGCAATAAGCTTGAGGAGCGAGGGTTCACATAATAAAAGGGATGACTTAGAAAGTATATCCACAAGGAGAACAGACCTAAGGTTACCTAGAGACGTCACAAGTCCTTAAGTAGTCTACAGTACGTCCACTGGTGCTCCTGAGGCCCTTCCAGTACGTTCCACTGCCTTTCCTAGGCCTGTCCCATGATCTGGGTTCAAGTCAAGTCAGATATCTGTATCCAGTATAGTACAGAGGCCTTCCGAGGCCTTCGAGTCATGAGATAAGGGTGCGCATCATAGTCCAGTAAGTGGGGTACAAAGATAGAGGGCCTAGAGCCCCTACTGAGTGATAACGAGTCTGTAAGGTAAGTACCATAGGTAAGAGTGGGGTCAGAAGTCCATCGGCATGTAGATAACAAGATATCCCTCCGGATGCAAGGGTTACAACGTGTCTGGGAGGAAAAGAACAGTCCATAGACATGACATAGGGACCTTCCAGTCACAAGGTAGAGGCATGAGGCAATGGTCCAGAGTGTGTGACGCAAGATAGAGGGCCTAGAGCCCTTACTGAGTGAGGTATAGTCCATACAATAGTGTAACATAAGGCGCAAGGGGGTCAGAAGTCCATCAGCATGTGACAGAAGTGAGAAGCCCTCTGGATGCAAGGGTTACAATGTGTATGGAAATGAGGGACACTGAAAGAACTGTAGAGTCGTCGTAACAAACTGCATCAGTCCCCAAGGCCCTCTGGGCCCGTCTCTCACACCTGGTGTCACGGTATCTCGACGTTCCTATGGACTATTCTTTCTTCTCAGACACGCTGTAACCCTCGCATCCAGAGGGCTATCTTCTTACTCATGCCAATGGACTTCTGACCCCGTTCTTACTATGGTACTTACTATACGGACTTCTTATCACTCAGTAAGGGCTCTAGGCCCTCTATCTTCATACCCCATTCACAGGACTATGACGCACACCCCTGACTCATGACTCAAAGGCCATATGGGCCTCTGTACTATACTGGATATGGATATCTGACTCAACTCGAACCTGGATCATGGGACAGGCCTAGGGAAGGCAGTGGAACATGCTGGAAGGGCCTTAGAAGCGCCAGTGGATGTACTGTAGGACTACTTAAGGACTTGTGACGTCTCTAGGTAGCCTTAGGTCTGTTCTCCTCGTGGATATACTTTCTAAGTCATCCCTCTCATCGTGTGAACCATCATTCCTCAAGCTTATTGCTTGACCTCGCTTGGAACAGACCAGACAAGTCAGAGGACATATCAAGTCCTTGCTAGACTTGTAGACACGCTTAGGACTTAGGCGTAACATTAGAACAGACCTCAATCCTGGCTCCGAGGTCAAGGAAAGGAAAACAACCTCAGAGGGACCCCGACTTCGGACGAAGACCCTCCTACCCCACACTCCCCTTTCTGTGCCCCAGCACGGGACCCAAGGACGTCCCGAAAGGACGAATCATACATTGGAAAGGGCAAAGAGCCGTCTACCACTTAGAAAAAGGAACCAAAGTCGAAGGACACACCATCAGGTGGAGTGGTTGGTATACCCTCTCCAACGAAGGACTATTCCCTCTCACATTCGCCCACGGACTCTGGTTTGAGTTCAAGAAATACTTTCACCAAGACAAAGGCGACTACAACGACGACGAAGAAGGGGAGGCCATCAGACTTGCACCAAGCACCTACAACCCAGAACTCCTTCAAGTAGAACCCGAGGAACTCACTACTCTTGACATTCAACCCTTATTACGAGCGTTAGAAGAAGGAGAAGACACTCCACAACCTGCTAGCACCGACCCTGACGACACTAACACCCCAGAAGACCAAGAAAGTGACTCTGACGCTCCTGAGAACCCCAGAATGACCAGTATCACCACCGTAGTCCCTACACAGGTCCAAACCGCTGCCAATCTGGTACTCAACCCCCTCAGTACCAGTGGACAACCAGGAGGCAGTGGCAGATCAAGCGGAGGAGCCCCACCTCCTAATCCAGGCGGGGGAGGTGGACCAGGAGGACCTGGTGGACCCGGAGGACAGGGAGGCAACATCCAAGGACAGCAAGGCGCTGTGCCACCACCTGGAAATGGACGAATGGAAGGAGCCCCACCACCACCCTTCGAGGGAGAACGCCCTCTAGCAGACACGTGGATGGAGGCGCTTATTCTCTATCAGTTCACCAATGAAGATACCCCTGTCATGAGAGATCCCTATAGGAAGGTTACACACGCCCTCACCTATATCCATGGACAGGCAACCGCCGAGTGGAAACACCAGAAGATCGAATGGATCTCAATCAGACCCGTCCCCACCCCGCCTCACGTCAATGTATGGGATGAGTTTAGATCCAACTTCGAACAAGACTGGATGGATGTCAATGCGGCTACGAACGCTGCAATGATGCTTCAGAAGCTCAAGATGCAAGGGCAAGACATCAACCACTACATCAGTACCTTCACGGCATTGGCAAGAAAAGCCAATTACCCTCTGGACAACGAAGCAGTACATGACATCTTCAAAAGAGGACTGACCTGGGCGTTACACCACGAAATTGGACTCGCGGATGTGAACATACACACCTGGGAACAGATATGTACCTTGGCGCGAAACAAACAGGCCAAGCTCTCAGAACTAGAGCCCTACCGCCCCCAGAGGAACTTCTTCAGATGTGGAGGTCAAAGAGGAGGACCGCCCAGGCCGTTCTTCCAAAATCAAGGCAACCAACAGTATAGAACGCCACCTAACCACCCCGACGCTATGCAAGTGGACGCCCTTCGCGGTATCACTGAAGTGGATGCTCAAAAGCTCAAAGCCAAGGGGAGGTGCTTCCTGTGCAAAAAACAAGGACATATTAAACGCAACTGTCCCTTGTTCAAAGAACCACGCCCCAAGGCCATACAAGCATCGAAAATGGACACCAACAACACTATTAGTGACACTGGAAGCTCCACCACATCCTCTTCCATCTCCACTGACCAAGTCTTTGACAACTTACGTTCCTGCGACTTGGCGACTTACGAAGAATTGCAGAAGAGGTGGGAGAGCGCCGAAGGAGGACAGGATTTTCAGAAGGCTTGAATAAGAAGGCCTTTATTCGAGCTATGTTTCAACGCGATGTATTTCTACCCAGACTCAATAGTATGCGACTTCTGGTTCGCTTTCACACTGCGTTGAAAGAGGCAGACCTGGTGGCTCTTGTGGACAGTGGAGCCACTGGCAACTTTATCTCGAAACTGTTCGTCGAAGAACACGGACTTGGAACAAGGCCGTTGTGGCGTCCTAAACTGTTACACAACGCCGATGGAACAACAAACAAGGGAGGGATTGTGGACAAATATGTAGACCTCGAAGTCACCACAGGGGAAGTAACTCACACCCTCAGATTCTATGTAGCCAATATGGGAAAGGATCAAATGGTGCTAGGGTACCCATGGCTTGTAGCGGCAAACCCATGACCCAACTGGGCCCAAGGAACCATGGACACTGCTCTCATTATCAAAACAGCCGGAGCAGCGGCACCATCACCCAGTAAAGAAGTCAAGGTGGCAGGACTCCATTCCGTCTCCATCAAAAACCAACCATGGTTGAAGAAGGGAGAGACGATAGGACTAGAATGGAAAAGAACTACCATCGCCCAACAACTAGCCGAACAAGCTCATGACAAAACAAAGAGAGATTGGAGGGATATCGTCCCTAGAGCCTATTGGAATTTTGAGAAGGTATTCAGCAACAAAGAATCGAAGAAATTCCCTCCTATCCGACCCTGGGACCACGCCATCGAACTCCTTCCTACCGCACCATTGACCTTAGACTGCAAAGCCTACCCTCTCACCAGAGAAGAAGATAAGGCGCGAGACGCATTCTTAAAGGAACACCTAGACCGAGGGACCATCCGACCATCTAAATCACCTTACGTGGAACCCCTGTTCTTCATCACCAAGAAAGATGGGTCAAAAAGACCCATCATCGACTACAGACAGCTTAACAAACACACACGACGCAACAACTATCCCCTCCCTCTCATAGATGAACTCTTCGACCACCTGAACCTCCACCCGGACCGCCCCTCCGAACTCTATATGAAGCTGGATGTCCAATGGGGATACAACAACATCAGAATTAAGGAAGGAGACGAGTGGAAGGCAGCCTTCAAGACATCCTCAGGCTCCTTTGAACCCTTGGTAATGTTCTTTGGACTCACCAACTTGCCAGCTACCTTCCAAGCCATGATGAACCATCTCTTCAGAGAACACATCGATAGTGGACATGTAACGGTGTACATGGACGATATCCTCATTCATACACCCAACTCCGTGGAATTCCATTGACGCAAGGTCCGAGAGGTACTCCAAACCTTACAGGACAACGAACTGTATCTCAAACCAAGCAAATGCACCTTTGAGGTGCCAGAAGTCGAGTATCTAGGAATGATAGTAAAACCAGGAGGAATTGCCATGGATCCTGTCAAGGTAGAAGGGATTAGGAATTGGAAGCAACCTCGCAACTTGAAGGAAGTACGCTCCTTCTTGGGCTTCCTCAACTTCTACAGGAGATATATCGCAGGATTCAGTTCCGTAGCGAGACCACTGAATCGCCTAGTCACAGAGTTGAACAAAGGGACATGGTTCCATTGGGACCCGGAACACGAGAAAGCATTCAAGGAACTCATCACGAGAACCACAACTGCCCCAGTTCTCCAACAACCTGACTTCGAGAAACCATTCGTGGTGAACACAGACGCCTCTGGCTATGCACTCAGAGCGGTCCTCCAACAACAAGACAATAAAGGAAGACTTAAACCCATCGCCTACCTCTCCAAAACCTTTAGCAACCAACAAAGGAATTGGGATGTCTATGACCGAGAACTTATGGTGGTCATTGAGGCCCTGAAACATTGGAGAAGATACCTGTTAGGCGTGAAGCACCAAGTATGTGTCAAGGCAGACCACGACAATCTCCAATACTTCCGGAAACCCCAGGACTTAAATAGAAGGCAAGCGAGATGGATGAAGGTCATGGCCGACTACGACTTCCTCATCGACCATCAACCCGGCAAACAAAACGTCGTAGCAGACTTCCTGTCAAGACTGTTTGAAGAGAATGAAGGGCAGGACAATAATAAAGCCACTACACTCTTATCTGAACTCCGTTTTGCCAAAATGACCTTCCCAAAAGAATTAGGAGAACGCAGAGCAATCCTTGCTTGCTTCCATGACCACCCCATGGCGGGACATCCGGGAGTCAACAGAACTAAAGCACTACTGAAGCGGAGGTACGAAGGTGATGACATCGACTATTTCGTAAAGGGCTATGTCCAAGGATGCGCTGTCTGTCAGGCTAACAAGACTAGGACCAACACGCGCAAGGTGTCGACTTACAATCTAGAGGTGCAACCCGACCTGGGTCCCTTTAGAAGCGTGTCTATGGATCTCATTATGGACCTACCCCTCAGTCATGGGTACAATGCCATCCTAACCATCATTGACCAAGGATGCTCAAAGGCGACTAAATTTATCCCCTGTACCACGAAAATCTCTGTGGAAGGAGTAGCAGAGAGGTATTTTCGCCACTTGGTACCCTGGTTTGGACTCCCCACCCGGATCATATTCGACAGAGACCCTCGATTCACATCGGGCTTTGCCAAAGAACTCTGTCGCCTCATGGGGATTACCCAGAACATCTCTACAGCTTATCACCTCCAAACTGACAGACAGAGCAAAAGGATGAACCAGTGGCTCAAACAATACCTTCGCCTTTGGGTCTCCAATGAGCCTGAAAGGTGGAGCGAGTACCTGACACTCGCAGAATTCACCCACAATACTTGGCCACATGAGAAGACTGGCTACTCTCCCCACCAACTCCTCATCGGTTATCAGCCCAAAGTCCACTTTGACACAGTGTTATCAGATGTCCCCAAGATCCAGGAGAGGCTGGAACAGATCCAGAAGGCCAGGCATGACGCCACCAGACTGCACGAGGCCGCCAGAGAATACCACCCCAAGACCACGTTCCAGACAGGTGACCAGGTCTGGCTCGAAGGGAAGAACCTCAAGATGCATCACCCGTGTCACGCCAACTGTGACGTGACCCAAACGGGAACGGGCGTAACCCTGTGACCAGTGAGAGACCGTAGATCGTTCCGACCCCTTCTTGTTAGTTCCACCGTGTTTGTTACGATACGTACTCGGACTTATTTTTCTTTTCTTCTGACTGTGCACCTTCCCTCCCCTTGTTCCCACGATTACTCCACTTACCGCACAGCCTTCTACATCATCATGACGTCGTGACTCCATTTCTTACTCATCCTACTCCACTTCTTACTAAGAGGCCCCACTATGACCTCATCTTGCTCCACTACGTTCCAATGACCTCATTGTACCAGTAGTCTATATAAACCTGTAGGATACTGCCTTGTACTGCAGATTAGTCCTTCTCAATAAACAGGACTTGACATCGAACTCCTATACTGGGTGCCTGCATTCCAGTCCCTCCTCTTATCTTGTGAACCACCCGAACTATTGCTCTTAACTTGAGCATCGATAGACTTGCCTCTGTCATCACCGGACGTACAAGTCGTACAGAAGGGAACGTCCTACCCTAACAGTGTTCCACCATATTCCATCCTGTCCCGCGCCTTCCACCATATACTAGTAGCTTCCAAAGAGTCCTGTATATAAGCCAACGTATATCAATGAACAAGCCTTAAGCTTGTTCTTCTGTGAATCTATCAGGTTTCAGTCGTAACCAGCCAGACAGCCTTATCCCCTGTAAGACAAAGGGATATCTTATCTCAAGTGCACTAGAGCTTGCCTTGTAAGCCAGACTCTGAACCCAAATGAACCCCGATCCAGACGCGCAGCTACCTGAGGCGCGACATTAGAACAAGCTTACCATCTGAACGACACCCGACCGACCTAGCCGAACGCCACGATGACGTTGACTAGTGTTAGGGTAGGACGTTCCCTTCAGTACGACTTGTACATCTTGGGTTGACAGAGGCAAGTTATCATTCGGTGCTCAAGTTAAGAGCAAGAGTTCGGGTGATTCACAAGTAAAGAGGGGGAACTGGAATGCAGGCACCCAGTATAGGAGTTCAAGGTCAAGTCCTGTTTATTGAGAAGGACTAATCTGCAGTACAGGGTAGTATCCTACATGTTAGGGTAGGACGTTCCCTTCTGTACGACTTGTACGTCTTGGGTTGACAGAGACAAGTTATCGTTTGGTGCTCAAGTTAAGAGCGAAGTTCAAGTGGTTCACAAGTAGAGAGGACTGGAATGCAGGCACCCAGTGTAGGAGTTCGATGTCAAGTCCTGTTTATTGAGAAGGACTAATCTGCAGTATAAGGTGGTCTACTACAGGTTTATATAGCTAATAGTACAAGTGAGGTCATCGGAGCGTAATGGAGCAAAGTTGTTAGGGTAGGACGTTCCCTTCTGTACAACTTGTACTTCTGTGGTTGACAGAGGCAAGGTATCGTTCAATGCTCAAGTTAAGAGCAAGAGTTCGAGTGGTTCACAAGGTAAGAGGGAGGGACTGGAATGCAGGCACCCAGTAAAGGAGTTTGAGTTACAAGTCCTGTTTATTGAGAAGGACTAATCTGTAGTACAAGGTGGTCTACCACAGGTTTATATAGCTAAGAGTACAAGTGAGGTCATCGGAGCGTAGTGGAGCAGAGTGGAGTACAGTGATGTCATCGCGGGGCTCCTTAGTAAGGGATGAGTCATGGTGGAGTCAATGATGTCAAGATGATGAGGAAGGCTGTGCGGCAAATGATGTACGTCATATGTCAGGAACGGCGTTGCTTGCCCAAGCCGTTGCCTTGTACTGGAGGTTGAGTGCACGTGAGTATGCGGGATTGGATGCAGCGGTGGTCTTCAAAGGTCTATGGCACGCCTATTCCGGTTGACGACGATGAAGGGCAGAGTCTTAGTCGTAGCCTGCAGTCGGCTACCCTGATGACTAAGTTGAGAGCAGAGACAAGGGAGAGAAGGGACGAGCAAAAAGACGCTTAGGTAGAGCTCGGTTATGCCCAGCTCTATCAGGGATAGGTGACGAAGATGAACAGTCTGGGGGGCTGTTCCTTGATTCGGAGGGGTTTATATACATACAGGGGTACAGGTCACGTGTCAATCAACGATCAACGATCAACGATAAACGAGTAAACAAAAGGGAGCATGTGACGTTTCCAGCGTTAAGGTAACCAATGCAATAAATCCGAATGTCGTACCATTCTATTAATAACTTGTGCAGCGACCCCATGATCGACTGCGGACTGCAGACTGCGGACTGCGCAGTGCTGCGGAGAATCTAAATATAGCGTCCAATTAAGGTGCAGGGCATAGGGGAGAGATCGGGGATGGATCCAAGGGAGGGGACGGCAAACCAGCCGTTGCCGGCGCAGATATGATTGGGGGATCAACAGAGTTGGATCACGTGGTGTGGTCAGGTGAGGGAACGTGATGGTTGGGTCACATGATGGTGCGGGGGGTCAGGTGAGTCATGGGCCAGGCTAGGCTTTGGATCGGATGAGTCGGGCATCTCGGGGACAAGGTCGGGCATCTCGGGGGAATCCAGAAGTGACCGGGTCGGTTAACAGGAGAATAGCGGAGCAGATGCGCGTTGTGGCCAGGAAAGGAAGGTGATTACATAATATTTTCCCACGCTCGATTTTCGAAACTCGGACCCAGAATTCGTCGTTCGTGACATCATAGGTCAAGTGGATGGGGAGGTGCACAGTCAGAAGAAAGAAAAGATAAGTCCAAGTCGTATCGTAACATTATCCCCTTTTTAGGGATGATTGTCTCAATCAGCAATCGTAACCTTCATTGTAGTCCTCGTAAGCGTCATAGGCGTACTCCCAATACCTATCGTCTTCGGGTTGGGCCCGCGGACACTTCTGGTTACTGTATTTCTTGGCACGGCACTCTTTGAAGTCTTCACAGCGGTAGTGAGGGAAATGACAAGTTTCCGCGCTGTGTCCTTTGCTATCGCAGAGGTGGCAGTAAGAGTCCCAAATGCACACTTCGTGGGTATGCCCGAGACGGTGGCATCCTTCGCAGCGGTGTCGGGCCTCCCAGTTCTTGGGGCAGAACTTATGAGTATGTCCATGCATGGCGCACATGGTGCACACGGGGCCCTGCGGTGGCCAGTTGGGTACCAGAGGATTGGTGGGGGCGGTGGATGATGATGCTTGGGAAGAGGATGCTGCCTCTTGGTTTTGGGCAGCTTTGGGTTTAGGTTCGTCGTGTCATTGGGGGAAGCAGTTGGCGTGTCGGGGATAGGGATGGTAGCGTAAGGGATGAGGCAATGGTCGAGCGTCCTGTACTTTGTTGATAAAATTGGCCGCTTCCAACCACCTTGGGCATCTTGCCAAATCTTGCGTTCTTTAAACACTAAGTCTTGTTGACGCCTTGACTCTATCATGGCTAGAGTCTCTCGGGTGCAGGCATGGCGGAAATGTTCTACCTCGGCTTTGATACGCAGATCTCCCATTTCTTCAATGGCCTCGTCTATTTGTTCCTTGGCCGGTGAGCCAAAGTAGAGACGTGCTACTTCTACGTCGGTCATACGTGGGGTGCCGGTTGGTGCTGGGGGGAGGAACAGGTCTTCTCCGTAGATATGGTGTCCCGGTCCTTTGGTGAGTAGTATTTTGGGGTTAGGGCCAGGTTGGTATTTGATATATTTGGCTGTCTCTTCTTGCCAAGTTTCTTCGTTCAGTATCGTGAGGTTAAGGAAATGGGGGTGTGCGGGGGTGTTGTGTAACCAACCCACCATGGGGTCGGCTTTGGGGGTAGGAGATCGTGGTGCATAGGGTACCTCTCCTTCTTCTTCGGGGGATATGGAACGTGTGGGTGATGGTAGCGGAGTGAATGGTTGGGCGTGAGGGGAAGGGGGAAAATTGGATATGGCGAGACGTTTGGGGGTGTGTTGGGTGTTAAGAGTGCCATCCTCATTATGGCCTCTCCAATGAGTGTCTAGTCGCTCTTCGATACGACTGAAATGCTTTAGTTTCGCACCTGCGGATCCCATTGCTTCTATCATGGATCCTAACATGGTGCTGCAGGAGTTGGTGATATCTTCGGCAGCCTGTGACACTGCCTGTCGTGTTGCTTGCCACCAAGTGGCACGGTTGTCGTCATAGTGATGGAAGATGGTATATTGGGGATCGATCGTTTCTTCCGGCTTTAATTGATAGAAAGCGCAGGTGAATAGGGTTTGTTCGTGTTGGGTGAGGTGGTTGAAGACGTATCGTCCGATTTTCCTTTCTACTTGTTTCTTTATGTCTTTGTTGGGCCTAATGGTAGGTATGGGCCAGTGCTTCATCTCTCCCTTGGGTTCCCAATCAGGGGAGACGGGTCGGACAGTGTCGGTGTCATTGTCGTCGATGACAGAGGGCGGAGGGGAATCCGCGAGGGAGGTAAGAGGTGAGGCGGAGATAGTGAGAAGAGTAGGATCAATGGTGGCTTGCATGGTGGCTTGGTTGTTCATGTGGTAGGGGGATGGGATCTGTATCGTAAGTATCATAGGGTATATATAGGATTTTACTTTGTTGCTGTTGGGTGTTGTTTGTGGAACTTTGTGATTAGGTCTGGAGCGTGTATGTCGTCATAGTTTTCCCATGTGTTGTCGGAGTTGGGATATTCTTTCCACTTGATTAAGTATTGGAGCTTCTTATGGCGCCCAATCCTTCTCGAATCTTTTATTTCTTCCACTTCGTATTCCTCTTGTCCGTCGATAAGGTCAGGTGGAGGCCTCGTGTAGTTGGGGCCGTGGGTTGTCATTTCTCTATATGGGGTAAGGAGGGAGATATGGAAGACGTTGTGTATCTTCCATGATGGGGGGAGTTTCAGTTGGTACGTCACGTTGGAGAGTCTTTTGATGATCTGGAAGGGCCCATGACGTCGGGGGGCTAGTTTTGCCGTTGGGTGCGTGGTTTTAAG
>QLPC01002180.1:0-32398 GCA_003314055.1 Lactifluus hygrophoroides | reverse complement strand
GAAGATAGCCCCCTGCCGCGTTCGCGACGCTTGTCATAAACAATTATCAGAATTCACTTTGCAAAGGAGGGGGGCGGACATACTAGTAGTCGCCCGTGAGTTCTAACGTGAGCAATCGTTGTAGTCTTGGTTGCCGGCTACTAGTACTGAAGCTAAAGGCGGGGCAGAACACGCCTCACATCATGAAGGTGATGTAAATACGACCGCAGTCGACCGGTCCGAAATGATAGGGGGATGTCAATGGGCAAGGGCAAGCATTTGACGCATACCAATGGCGAGACCGTCGATGGACGGTCAGAAGAGGCCGGGAAGGATGACTGTGTGCCCATTCAAGAAGTTTGCGTTGAACGCACAAAATGAATTGAAAAGGTGGAAAACGTAACTGAACGGGAGACAACGAAGTGCGATAAAAGTGACCTAAGGAAGTCCTAAGATCTAAGAACCTGTGACAATTAATTTTCTTTGTTTCACAGAAGTCAATGGGAGTATATCAGGGTTCAATAACGTTCAATCGTGGATACAGTGCTTCCTTCTCCAAGCAAAAAAAGATGTGATGATTCTGTCCCAACTGTCACTTGCAATTGCGCATCGCACGGGAGGAATGAGGGTCAGGGCACTCTTCTCAGAAATTTGTTCTGGCCGATGGTCATCATACCATGGGCATCTCTCTGCTCTGATGGCCACAAGCAAACCATGGGAAAGGGCATCAGTAACGGTTTCATTATGAGTTGCTTACTAAGTCGAAGCCCTACTCTTCACAGAACAGTCCTCTCTACCTGCTTACTCCACATGCGGCAAGCTGCTAACCCTTACTTCCAGCATTAGGATTCCTTTAAGAGAACAAGATCATACTCGACGTTTTCATAATGCAACTAATTCGGCGATAGGCACATCGTCTGCCTCACTTTTGAGGCCTTCCCGACTTCCCCGACTTCCCAAGGATACACTGCCTAGGGTATAGATGTCGCCCCAAAACCGTCAAACTCACCTCTTTGCAATCAACTATCGGAAGCCGACCCGAGATCTGGAATGCGGGTCAGTGAAGACCCTCGAGGATCCAGTAATTCGTTCGCGTCGGACGGGGCTCGCTTCTACTACTCTATCAATGGCAATGGCGTAAAAGTTAGCGTAAGTGATCCATATTTGGGATGACATTTGCGCCTCCTTAAATATTCCCTCCTTGTTCAGTCCTCTGGTTTGTCATAGACTCGGTAGGGTTTCGATGATGGCTGCAAAAGTGCTACTGGCGGCCTGCGAGGAAACAATAGTACGGCACGAGTCCATAACGGGACTGTTTGTATTAACAGGTCCCACGAATTTGTGTCTTTGAGGAGCGAGGCGACCACTCCCTTGACAGGCTCGATGCACCGATGTAATTTGCACATAATTGGCAATCTGTCTACGAATTGAACGGCCCTATCCCGAGCACAGACAGCCTCATAGACAAACTCGACATCGATGAAAAGCCACGATATTACCATCAAGGCGAAAAGAGCACTGTCAATAGAGGATAGGATGGAAGCTTTTGCGAGAACGTCAGGGGCGCAAGATGTGAAATGAGAACATTCTGCCTCTATCCGGTAAGAATTCCCATCCACACCTTTTCACTCTTCCTAGATTAATTGTTCGATCGTCAAGATGCCCTCAGACGTTTCACTGAACCTATGCGAGCCGACTTGTGGAGTCACAGATATAGGACGTGACGTGGAACACCGTTTGCATAAAGGGAGATTGAACTTTTGGCCCCCTTTCGATCCTCTACCTTCGGCCCCGAACCCTTGAGCAGCGCGAGGTCGACTGGCCTTCGAGTTACTTCCCACAAAGTGGTGTGTGCAAAAACTTGCCATTTCTCCCACGTCAAGGCCACAATATTCACTCGAGATTGATGCCTTGGCAATTCCTTGATGTTCGTATCTTACATCGACGCGTAGTTCTACATCACAGACTCCCCAACCAACAGGCTTCGCCCACTAGCGTGGCATATACAATTTTGGGGGGTTTTGTTGTGGCCGTATGTATCATTTGCCTTCAACACCCGTATCCAGAGCAATCTGATGTCCCGCAAGTACAACTTGATGTCCTTGGTAATAAAAGAGAAGGTGAAATACCCTATGAAGCCTCGTGTCCATGGATTCCAGCACTGATAACTATGGACAGCTATATATGAATGAAGTCGTCCTTGGAACAGCATTTGGCATTCTTTTAGGCCCTCACGTCCTCGACGTCTTCGATCCACGTTCTTGGACGGGCGCCACTGATACTCTTACACGAGAGATAATGCGAATCGTGCTTGGGACAGGTCTTTTTGCAATAGGCGTGGAGCTTCCGAGGAAATACATGGTCAATCATGCGAAGAGCTTGCTGATAATGGTTGTACCCACGATGGCCTTTGGATGGCTTGTATGTGCCGGTGGGTGCATTAATACGCTCGTGAAGAATAGGAGATTCCTCTGACACTCGCTTCTGCTTTCCAAGCATTCATCCATATCCTTTTCCCCAAATTGAATTTCATATCTTCTCTTGTCATCTCTGCATGCTTGACGCCTACGGATCCAATTATCAGCGCGGCCGTTATCGGTCAGTAGTGCGTTTTAACGTCGTCTGGCTGGCCATTCAGAGATCCCGGGCCTGTAGAAGGAAATTTTGCCGTCAAAGATCTGAATGTCCCTGCCTCCATTCGCCATCTTCTCGTGGCAGAGTCCGCCTCGAACGATGGGCTCGCCTACCCCTTTCTTAGTATATCAATATACCTCACCACAGAGGCTTCAGCCCGGACAGCTTTTGGAAAGTGGGTCGTTATTGGTTGTTTATGTACGTAGACGGTTCCGGTTCTTATTATTCATTCCTTTAACTTGGCTTGGGGCCACGACCTAGATCAGGTGATCCTGGGAACACTCCTGGGTGCTGTCATTGGTACGGGGTGTCCAAGGTACTCAGGCTATATGGAACTGAACACGTTCATAGGTTATTTGTTCTCCCATCTGCTGAGGTTCGCGCAAAAGAGGCATTTCATCGATAGACAGTCCTACATCGCCCAATACATCGCTCTTGCATTATTTACCGTCGGTGCTACAAATTCTCTTGGCAATGATGACCTTCTTGCTGCTTTTGCTGCCGGTGTGTCCCTGTCACTCACGATGCTTTGAGTTTGTTACTCATCGTTTCGTAAAGGCTGTGCGATTTCCTGGGATGGAAATTTCAAGAGCCAAATTAGAGATGACGCATTCTCCTCTGTCCTTGATCTTGTCCTCAACTGCGCTTGCTTCATCTACATCGGAGCGTGGCTTCCGTTCCATCAATTTCATATTTCCGAACTTGATATCACTCCTTGGCGGCTCGTGGTCCTCATGCTAGTAATACTCGCTCTACGTCGGATACCCTTCCTCCTCCTCTTGTACAGGCTGATGCCCGAAGTGTCGAACTGGCGTGAGGCACTTTTCTGTGGACAATTTGGTCCTGTCAGTGCTTTATAGCGCGGCCGTGTCGCACATTGCTTAATTAGTTGTTTCAGATGGGTGTAAGTGCCATTTTTGTTGCTATGCTCGCCCAGAGCCGACTGGAAGTGCCGCAAAACCCACCCAAAACCCAGCAAGATCTGCTTGCCATCGCTCTCCAGCCTATCGTCTCTTTTATTGTTCTTGGTTCTATACTTACTCGTACGTCCGCACATTTCCATTTCAAAGGCTGTTGTTTAGGTTCACGCCCTTGCAGATGGACTTTCGATTCCATTCGTTTTTGCCAGCCGCCATACTTTGACCGTCTCTCGTTCGCTAGTCGACAAACCTGAATGGCTCTTGGGCATGCGTCGTGCATCACCCAGACAAGATTTGGAGCTCGTTGGAAGAGCAGAGAGAGAGCAAGGGAGCTGAAGTCACGAGGCGGAGAAAGCCACGAGGCCAGCATAAACACAGCGGATAATGTACATGGCAGAGGGGTACGAGTCAGCCAGAATGACCCGTCTGCACTATGTCTCTTTCCAATGCGGTGATGCGAGCAGCCTTTAGCATATACCCAGCAAACAGAGCAGAGCATGACACCCACATGCGGACTATTGCTTCCAGTCGGTGGCGGGTTTATTGCATTGACTGTCAATGAGGTCCGAATTTACGGCACAGACACGCCAATAGGCCTACTCTTCGGCACCATACTAGGAAGCCTCTACCGGCTACCCAAAACTAGACTTTCAAGACAACCAGCAGCAGCCACCCAACCTAAAAAACAGCGAATACTACAACTTGTACATAGATAACTCAGAATATCCACACCAGTCCCGATACCAATGATGGCCACTAAATAATAGTCATTGTAATCTCCTCATGACATCCATTGGCATGTACCGTGATCGTAGTGCCTTACGATTGAAAGAGCAGTTGAATAGAAATCTTTCAATTTCAACGAGAGCGTAATCCCGCTGTAGCAGCTGGGAACGAGACGTACAAAGTCGCCATCTCTCTTTTATATCTGGATTATTCCGATTATTATGATGGACCGCTTTTCGCAAGGAGAGAACCTTTTACCTTGAATACCTTCACAAAAACGACAGCATGGACATCGGTTTCGTGTATCCGAGTCACCCATATTCGAGGTGATATTTGCACCGACGTTTAACCAATTTAACCCCTTGTTCGATCAAGTCTAGCTGCAGTAGTTTATGAACATGAGCAGGTAATGCCGCTTGTCGATGGCTGCAAAATTGCCATTGGCTCCCTGCATGAACCAATGAAATTGCACGTGGCCCATGACGTCCATGAGGAGTAAAACGACCGCTGGCACTCCCTCAACTGGACCGAGGTCAGAAGCACGTAATAGGGCAATACCTAGAGTGTTGATAATCGCAGATTGAACGGGCTTATCCCAAACACAGATGGCCTCATTGTGATTGATCAACGGGGATATATTTGCGCATGTTAGCATTGATGGGGACCCATTGACAAGCCTCTGCAATTACGTCCTGGCACAGTAATAAACGGAACGTCCAGTATGTTCACCAGTTCATCTCTTGATCGATCGTCAAGGCACATTCGGGCGTCTGCGAGTCGAAGTTGCGGGATTATCGCTGGCTGACAAGTTCACATAAATGGAGTCCAAAGCTCCAACCGTTGCTTTGCCCCTTCCCCATTTCTCACCCCAGACGTCGACCTCAAAACTCAACCCCGTACACACGTGAGATAAAACCTCAAATTATTACAAGTGGTTTAGAAAAGATTTGCTATCTATCCCACGTCTTCGAGATCGATGTCGTGGGAATTCCTTGACGTCCGTACCATGCATACCTCAACGCTCAATTCCACATCACAGACTCAACAACCAACAGGCTTCGCCCACTAGCGTGGCATATACAATTTTGGGTGGCTTCGTCGTAGCAGTTTGTACTACTTTGCCCTCACATCAATATGCATTCTGATATCCGACAAGTACAACCTGATATCCTTGGTGATCAAGGAGAGGGTGAGATATCCTTCGAATGCTCGGGTGCCTACATCATTAATAGCTATGGACAGCTATACATGAATGAAGTTGTCCTCGGAACAGTATTTGGCATTCTTTTAGGTCCTCACGTCCTCGACATCTTCGATCCACGTTCTTGGACGGGTGTTACAGATATTCTTACACGAGAGATAATGCGGATCGTCCTTGGGACCGGTCTCTTTGCCATAGGCGTAGAGCTCCCGAGGAAGTACATGGCTAGTCACGCGAAGAGCTTGCTGATCATGGTTGTACCCACGATGGCCTTTGGATGGCTCGTATCTGCCGGTAAGTGCGCCGACACGACTGCGAATGATAGGGCACGCCTCTGACATTCCCTTCTACTTTTTCAGTATTCATCCATGCCCTCTTCCCAAGATTGAATTTCATATCCTCTCTCGTCATTTCTGCATGCTTGACGCCCACGGATCCAATTATTAGCGCTGCTGTGATTGGTCAGTATGGATGTTGATGTTTGTCGGGCTGATTACTCAGAGAACCTGGGTCTATAGGTGGAAATTTCGCGGTGAAAAACGTACCCGTCTCCATTCGCCATCTTCTCATAGCAGAATCCGCATCGAACGATGGGCTCGCATACCCTTTTCTCAGTATATCAATATACCTCACAACGGAGGCTTCGGGAAAAATAGCCCTCGAAAAGTGGATCGTTATCGGTTGGTTATGTAGGTAGACAGTTTGCATGCTCTGTTCCCTCTAACCTCCTGGCCCACTTAGACCAAGTGATCTTGGGAACTTTCCTAGGCGCTTTCATCGGTATGGAGCTTATTCCCACTCTTCTCAGGCAACCTGTGACTGGGCGTTTTCATAGGTTATCTGTTCTCTCGTCTGCTGAAATTCGCACAAGAGAGGCACTTCATCGATAGAGAGTCATACATCGCCCAATATATCGCTCTTGCCTTGTTTACTGTCGGCACTACGAATTCCCTCGGCAATGACGATCTTCTTGCTGCTTTTGCTGCCGGTGTGCTTGTCACTCATGATGCTTGGTGTTTGCTGCTCATTCCTTTGGTATAGGCTGTGCGATCTCTTGGGATGGAAATTTCAACAGCCAGACTGAAGATGACGCATTCTCCTCTGTCCTTGATCTTGTCCTCAACTGCGCCTGCTTCATCTACATCGGAGCGTGGCTTCCGTTCCATCAATTCCACATCTCTGAACTTGGTATCACTCCTTGGAAGCTTGTGATCCTCATGCTGGTAATACTCGCTTTACGTCGGATACCCTCCTTGCTCCTCCTGTACAAGCTGATGCCTGAAGTATCGAACTGGCGTGAGGCACTTTTCTGCGGACACTTTGGTCCCGTTAGTGCTCGATGACATGGCCATTTCTCTTACATCGCTAAATAACTTGTTGCTTTAGATCGGTGTAGGCGCCATCTTTATTGTTACGCTCGCCCAGAGCCGCCTGGAAGCACCGCAGAACCCGCCCCAATCTCAACAAGATCTCCTTGCCACTGCGCTCCAGCCCATCGTCTCCTTTATCGTTCTTGGTTCTATACTGACTCGTATGTTCACCATCTCATTCTCAAGGGCTGCTGTTTAGGTTCATCGTAGATGGGCTGTCGATTCCGTTCTTCTCTATAGGCCGCCACACATTGACCATCTCTCGCTCGGTAGTCGACCAACCCGACTGGCTCTTGGGCGTGCGTCGTGCACTGCCCAGAGATGATTTGGAGGGCGTTGCCATTGTGCCGAAGAGTGCAGACGCAACTGTCGCTGTTGTACAGGAACCCCCTCAAGAGGGACAGAGACGCGTCGAATGGCCCGATCTACTCAACCTGTCGGATTCTGTTGTCGGGACTCAAAGGCAATTCACCAGAATCGGTGATGTATGCAGTGCGGCGTATCTTTCCGTGTTATCTTTCTGACTCGTTCTGCTAGGCGGGTCCCTCGACCAGCTCCAGGCAGAGCACTGTTGGCATTGAGCGGGAACGAGACGAGGTCGCAGTTCATCACGAGGCGGGATCTACTTCGCAAGATAGCTGACGTTGGGCTTCGGCATTCGTGCGGTCTCTCCTCGGATGCCTCAAACACTTGAATGTATCACACCTGGAAGACATGTCTGACACCCAGCAATTTTGGCCGATTTGTTTCACTCTTGAATATGTAATAGCCCCTTTTTGTAAAGTACTGAATAGTAGGAAACTGCGAAGATGCAATATGAGTACCTGTCCCGTGTTCAGGCTAGGCTGGATAGAGGTCCAGGTGCCAATGCGGTTCACACAATGGCTTGTTCATCTGACTGATGGCGAACGGTCTCGTATAGGTCGTGGTGCGGCGGCGGTATTAACGAACCTCATTTTGTATAATGAAGGACGAAGGCAAAGAATATGTGATCAAAAGGGGCAGCAAAGAGGGCTGGGTCTACGGGCCCTTAGCTTCGATATTTAAATTTGTAGCATTGACGAAATGACTGCTAGTTCAAGTTGTCCAGCCGACCACCGGACTGCACGAAGCGCCCGTTACAAACCGTGCTTGCGATGCGACGCTCCCCAACTCATTTGTAGAACGTTGATGCAAGAGCCAGAATTATCAGACTTGCCAGCCGTGGATGACTCGGAGTAGTAGCCACGCACCATCTACTAGTAGCCTCAGCGCGACTAAGGCCAAGGCCAACATGAGCGTCATCGACAAGGTATTCAAGGGGGGTCCCTCTTGAAACGTTTAAAAAACATTATCACTGTATAAGGAAGGAAAATAGAGGTAAGAAGCCCAGGATCCATCAGAGTAGTACGTACTCTACATCATGCATTGTTTCTTCGTCAGTACTTCGCCCAGTTTTGACTATTATAAGGAAGGACTGTACTTGGCGCTGGTACGTAGACACCAGTGAGGAGCGGAGTGTGTGGTAGGGGCCTATGACAGCTTCAAATGTCGTGCGGTCGTTGGTCTGCGTGCGATAGTATAAGGCGCGGGAGGGCGCTGTCAGACGGTGAGGGACAATTGAAATGATTTATAATCAAGATTCAGAAGTGGGTGGGGCGTAAAACTTGGGTACAGTATTGGTTTGGGGATGCCTAAAGGGCGTCTACTGATGCCAAGCAGAGAACGGTCACATGTCGACGTGTCAACAGTCAAAATCTAAATGTTCTAACAACGCCAGATCACATCGGGTTCGTGATCCCTGTTGGTGCGTTTTACTCGGACGAGTGTCGTCGATAGTCGATTGGTGGAAGTGGACAACAATATCAACGAAGACTACTCATTAGTAGCCTTAGCTGTGAGCGCGGTGTATGATCATACACTAATTGAATTACTCCCTGTCATGGAAAGGTGTAATAAATAATGTCCACCAATCGGATAAAAATGTCAGAGAAGGTTGGGAGAATTGCCCTCTAGAGTATACACAGTATCATGTCATGAAAAGGCCATCATCAGATTGTGAAAGTCAGAAAAAGAGGAGCAAGAAAGTCATCATTCGAGCGGGTTCGTCCGGCCAGCCTGTGACGTAAGATGAGAATGCAAATTTGGAGCAAACGTTTGCGTGGAGACTCACCTGGACATCGCCACCTCGATCCTGCCCTTCGCTACAACCACAGAGCCACTCTGTCCACCATCGTACAGGCTTCTCATCCACGTCGTCATACACTGTAGTATGCGACATACTTGAATCGGGACGCAGGAATGGCTCGGGTGGACGCTTAGCGTGTGGGGTTGCTGTGCGGGGTGGAGGCGAGCGTGGCGAGGGCAGGTCAAGCGGGGCGGGTGCGCTAACCACCTTACTGGAGCGCCCAGCTACGTGTGTGGGGACTGGGGCTTTCATGGAACGTGATGATAGCAACGAGGCAGACCCGGGAGCTTGAAGTTCTACGGCTGCGGCAGAATCACCAATATCTGAGTCCATAGGCTGAGCATTAACGAACAGTGAGGACGAGGAGCCGGGTGGGTCTGAAAATGGGTCTCTGGAGTGAGAATAGGGTTTGGTGTGAGGAAGATCGGGTGCGGGAGTCGGTGACGGTGATGGTAGTGGAGAGGGTGTAGGGCTAAGCGCAACTTCATCGAGATGGGCGTTGTCGTCCGAAGTTTGAAGAGCACGATGCCTGCCACCGCTGTCTGCAGGAGGGTGTGATGCACGGCGTGACCAGAATGAGGTGGCGCGCCGAGCAACATCAGCCATTACAGAGGATGGAGAGCCAACAAAAGATTGGCGCGCAGTTTTCCAACGCTGTCTCTCCGCCACTTCCCATAGCTTGAGATTCTACAAAGAACAAAAGTTAGGCACGAGAAAGTGTGTGGGGGCTCGAGCGCACCTCCTGCACGCGTCGAGTTTCTGCCTCTTCGTCGGTAATCGGCGGGTACGCTTCTGTGTTTCCACCTTGCCTAGGGCTTCTTGAGGACTCATCTGTGCCACCGTTGGCATAAGATGCAAAGGGATTGGGCTGATCCTCGGACGCCGTTTCTTTTCCCTTGGTAACTGGTGAATGCTCTGTAATGGTCACGTCTTGGCGATCGAGCGAATCGTAGCTGCGGGACCAAGGAGTTCTCCAGCCGAGGTCTTCTTCATCAGGAGAAGGTGGAATGGATGGTGATGGCTCTGGAGAAGACCTCCGTGTGGAGGTGAGGAGCGACATGGATGTCGGTAGACGAGAGGGGCAGGAGAGGGGGAGGCGGGTGTCCAAACGCGGTAATTATTCACCGCTGGTCGGCCATGGATTCCACCCGCACGTTGCGTGCGTGACGTCCGAGGCACGTGATCACATGTTTATAAGCCTTCCATCCGACATTGTCGATTGCCATATCGTTTTCTCTCAAGATGCAGCCGCTCTCTTCCAATATCCCTACAGGTTGAGGATTGGCGATGTATCGATCCTCAACCTCTGGAACTTCGGCCTCCGCTTCAAGTACGCCAAGCAACCAGGACCCGAAGGACCAAGAGTACATGAAGGACCAGATTAAGGAGGAGCTCAAGAGCGCCACATTCCGTGTCGACCTCACTGCGGAAGGTGCTATATTTCATGCGGACGATGCCCATGTACAGGATGTGATCAAGTTCTTTGGCGAAAAATTCGCAGAAAACGTTTTGCTCCAAGGTGGCGTTTCATCGGAAGAGAACCCACGGTTCCCAAAGAAAGGATTTTCCAAAGAAGCGGATTCATATAACCCGTTCATACACCTTCTCAATCGCATTGTCTTTGTTGCCAACCAGTTCATACCTCCTCCAGAACGACGTCTGAAGAATCTTCACTTTTATCGTCATACAGGAGAAATGAAGGAGAAGTATGGATTGATCACTCCCTTGAAACCTGATGGAGTCGGGCTCCTTGGCCACGCATCCGAGTCATCTATACCGTCTGGCACCAAACCCTCCTGGGATGACGTGGAAATAATAATTGAAGTCAAAAGAAATCTTCCCGATCTAGTCGCACAATCAGGGACGTATGCCCGCTGCTCTCTCGTTAATGACAGACGGCGCTTTTTTGCCACTGTCATTGGCTTTAACCCCACAAATTTCGATGTTTATTTCTTTGTCTTTCACCGCTCCGGGTTGTCATCCTCTCTCCCACTGTCCCTCAAATCTTCAGATGGGTTCCAAGCTGTTGTGAAACACATCGTCGGTATTCTGTCCGTGAAAGACAACTTACATTTCGGCATTGACATGACGCACTCCACGAACGTGTTTCGCATAAATGGTCGCGAGTATAAGAACGTGCTTGACGGTCCAGTGTACTCGTGTGATAGCTTGCGTGGCCGCGCTACGGTCGTATACATTCTCGCAGGTATCGTATTATGCCCAATTCACCCTTGGGTTTTACTTACACCTCGTGCGTGTAGCACGCTCCGCAGATACGCATGGACCAGACATGGACCTGGAAAACCGAACACTCACACTCACAGTTCCCAGTGCAGTCAGGTTACCTGAACGTATAGTGTATAAAATTTCGTATCCACGTGACACGCATACCCAGGAGGGTCTGCTATTTTCCAAGTTTCTTGGCCAGTTTGGCATTGGCGATGTTGTTGGTTACCATATCTGTACACCCCAGGAACCTCATGGTTCCACGGAACGCCTCATTCAGAATGCAGATTTCTGGAGCATCTTTGCGGACTCCAAGTCGGCCAGACCTCTCGAGAAGAGGCGTCAACAATGCATCGCCTTATCTTCGGAAGGGCAACCACTCGTGGACGTTGACTCCGATGACGGGATACCTTCTCCGGGAGTCCTCTTAGAGTCTATTCTCCATGCGATGACCGGTGAGTTGTACATCTTCCTTGTATCACTTTCATCTCATGCCTTTCCACTGCCTTTCCACCAACATAGGTCATTTAATTATGTTTCGAGGAGGCGTGTTACACCGGGACATCAGCAACGGAAATGTATTGCGATATCGGGAACCCGTCGAGCGCCCTCCTCTGGACTTGTGCGCATCGCAACCCCTGATGTCTCCCCCTCACCTCAGTTGGCGTTGACATGTTCTCTAGGTTTCCAGGCACAGAAAACGTGGGCCGCTGTCGTGGGTTCCTGATCGATGGGGATTACGCCATCGAGTGGCGTAAGGCTTCCCGGATGGAGAACATCATGGAAATATCAGTAGGTTCAGAAGTATTTCCATCGTTTCGCCATTTCCCTAACTTCCTTATGATGTGCTCAGGGCACGGTGCCCTTCATGTCCATACGCCTCCTTTACGCTTGGCTCGGAAAAGAACCAGTCGTGCACACTGCTATTGACGACCTGGAATCTTTTTTATGGCACTTCCTGTGGTGTGTTGTGCATATCTTTAAACGCCAGGAGGGTGTGGCGCCGGCCACCCTGCGGCAGATGAAGCCACTGGTAGACGCGTTGACCTCAAAGGATGCTAATCAATCTGCAAATAAGGAACCCTTCGCAACTGTGTGGGAAAACAGAATCCTCCGGGGCATTGTTCGGGAATGGTTGGAAATTTTCCGGACAGCCAGAATGGGCGTTGGGAGACATGTGGCAGCCGTATCAACGGCATCAAGGGCAACAAATCCCTCGTGGGAGAATTGTAAGGCTAGCGCCTCGGCTGTGCACAAAAGGCCACATACTCTTACGATCAAAGCCACTCGCGTCTGATCAAAGCCACTCGATCGAAAGCCACCATACGATCGCTTTTACTTTCTATCATTTTCTTTACCATTTAGCACCGATCTTTTCGCCTTTACGATACCTTGATCCCTTTATCTTACCTTGATCCCTTTACAGTTCCATGATCGCCTTTATCTTACCTTGATCGCGTTTACTTCTCGTTACCTACCTTTCGTTGATTATCTCTTTACTTTACATCGATCGCCTACCTTTACCTCCATCACCTCTTGCTTACTTCTACTCCACCCTCATCGCTTTACTCTTACTCATTCTCACTACCACGTTTCTAGATCTATTGTCTGTCTCGATGTATATAAGCCTCGGATTGCTCGCCTCAAAATGCATCAGATCATCTGTGTTCTTTTCCCCCTCCAAAACTCTAGTGCGATTTCTAAGTTTCCTTGCGTCCTCAAGCTATTTCTGCTGGTTCTTCGAAGTCATCGCGTTGACTCAAAGATCTAGTATTCTCATCTTTACTTTCCTGTCTACGACTTTAGGACCACTTGTCCACTCGCAGCACAACGAACTATCTACAGAATGCATGTAATGACCTTCAAACGTACTGCGAAATCGTTTATGAGAAGACTCTTCAGGTTGGATACAGACGTCTTGGTCATATTAACCGGTACAGTTGGCGTGAGATTGTAGTAGAGTAGCAGCACAGCAGGGTAGATGAACGTTAGTCCACAACAAATGTGTTGGCCACATGTCTTCCTTTTTAGCGATTTACCTTGTAATAAGAGCAGAGGCAACACTCTGGCACGCCCAATATGAATCGGTTGTGATGACTTGCAAAATATCCAAGCGGCACACCGTACCCTCAATCGTGAACTCTGCCCTCCCCCAACTCGTCACTGAAGTCGACAAATGGCGGGACGAATAAAAAGCCCGGGTCGAGGACACCCTCATCACGGCCATCATTTCGGAGAGAAAGAACCTACTAGATAGTCACAGCATGGTGTCTTGATCACAAATTGAAAACCTGAAATGGTACCCCAAGCTGCAGCTCAAGCAGCTCACTGGCTCACACATCCAAATTTGGTAAACAAGCTGACTGATTGATGGCTCGGCTTGGCGCTCAAGCGGCTCCCAAGCCGAGCCGTGGCAACACTGCGGCGGCGGCGGCGGCGGCTCGCACGTCACGCACGCAACGGGTCACAGTGATGAATCAGATGCCCAGACAAGTGATATGTGACTCACCCCGAACCACCACTTGACTTGCGGCCGCCGTGACAAATGCACTTTGTCCCCACATTCCTTTTTCTCTTTTCCCTTCCCATTGTCGTTCTTTCCGCAACAAACTCTTCAAACACAGATACGAGTACTTGCAATCCTGCTCATAATGGTTTAGCCGTCGGGACACTCCAATACAGCTCTGACTGTAATGCCACAACTTGGTGTGACAACGGCGTGTGTCGAGACAAGGGATGTCGCAGGGACGAGTTTCCTCTAGGTTATACCACTGGCCAGAGTCGCGGAAATGGGAGACATATCCCTCTCCCGCCAAAATGTTCAGTCCAGGAGTTTTGTCCAGACGAAGGGTCCCAGTGTGTCCCAAAAATTCCAGTTGGACAGCCATGTCAATTCGATCGTGATGGTACGTAACATCCTTTGACTTTAATTATATCTATTTATATCTCGTTCCATTTCCCTCCCCAGACTCTTGTCAAGGTCCTGAAAATTTCAAAGAACTCAGAGACACCTTAGGCACTGGGCTCAACGTCAATGGTTCTATTTGTCTCAACTTTATCTGCCAGTGTGTTTGCCAGGACCTATGTTATGGGGCCCTGACTCATCTTGTTCAGGTTTGCGAACGTCACTGCTGGCTCGCAATGCGAAATAGAGAACACGGGATATATAGCTTACGGGCCGAGTGGCGAATTTGTCTATGTGGTATCACGGTGAGGACGTCCCGTCCCTCCTGCACGTCACTTGGTAACTATAGCTTTGCATGCAGTGACAATTGCAGGATTGGCCTTTACTGCGACACCAATTCGACTGTCTGCATGCATCAGAAAGCTGTCGGAGAAAGTTGCGATGCAGACAAAGAGTGCAGCTCCTACAACTGCCTGCCCACCAGAGTTTGCGGTTTGAGTCCCTCTAGTTCACGCCATTTCCCACTCTGGGTGTATGTCATCATTGGTATTGGCATTTTCGGAGGTAAGTGACGGTTGAACCGCTTAAATATATGTCGCATTTTACTCACGGTGTTATACTAGGCATGATTGTAACGCTAATTATTTTGTCCATTGTCCATGCGCGGCAGCGCGAGGACGAGCGCGAAAAGCGCCTTCAATACTGGCGCGAGCAGGTTCAAACTCTTCTCATCCCAGAGGCTGGAACCCTTACTCACCACTTAACACCCGCTCACAGAACGCTTTCCGTCAGAACATTCTACATATGCATGAAACAGCTCAAGCCTCCTTATTCTCGGCTTCAGCAAATGCCTCCCGGCGGTCGATCGTGTGTACCGTGACAGAGGATGCTCAGGCTCCAATATTACAGCATGCCGCCCCTGAACCAAAGAGCACCAGGCAGCGTCATCCAGTCGGCGAGGATACAGGCTCGTTCGAGAGTGTGGTCGAACACGAGCAACTCGTCATAAGTACACCTTACACGCACTCCAACAGGTGGTTCTAAGCGATGGGAGATACCTGTTCATAAAATCTACACAGGGCAGGATTTAACGTCGGTTTGTACAGAATCCAGATAGACAGCAGCATGCACGCACGGGATGATACTGAACGATGTTATAAGTGAGACGTTGTATATATTCTTTTGCGATATACATCAGCAGAACTTGTCTGAATCTCAATTCCCTTCGTGTAACCTGTTGTACAGCGAGTGATACCGCAGGCGAAACCGACAGAGGAAACCGCGCGCGCGAGCGACCATAGCGCACGAATCTAACTATATTATACTGACGACACAGAAGGACAAGTCGCTGTTCCAGTACCGCAAATCAAAAAATTGCTTGCCAGCGCGGCAAATCCTACGTCTCACAGCCTGGGCAGCAGTGAAGTGCATCGTGAATGAACACATCGCATTCAGTACAAAAGTCGTTCTTGCAATCTTGGCACCGATAACGATTAAACGGGCTCATCCCTTCACCCACACTCGTCGAGGGAGTATTTTTGAACGGCAGAGCGCACGCATAGCAGTTCTCGCTAGGCGTGTCTTCTAACGTCATCCTGCACCAAAAATAAAAATAAAAAGTTTCAGCGCGCGCGGGGAAGCGTGGTGGCTCTGACTGTAAGTAGGGAGTTTTTCTTTGCTCACACGGCTGAATAAGGCTTGACTGGGAACAAGTGATGATAGCTTCGCGCTAGATGTGGCGACGATACGATCATGAGTCCGCATACATCGCAGTCGGTCGGCGCGTCGCATAGCCGCGCGCCACAGCGTGGACACAGAAATCCCGCGGCGCGCATCTCCGCGTGGCATACGCACAACGCAGCGAGGGCGGTGTCCGGCAGGCGCTGTGGGAAGCCCATCATCATCAGGTCCGCGCTCATCTTCCCCCCCGCACCGCCCGCACCAGCACCGGTGTTTTGTTGGGCGGGTGGGGGGATGAGCTCGAAGAGGAGGTCTTTGAAATGCCCCTCGTTCAACGCGACGCCGAATGTGCCTGTGTGTTGTCGGGTGAAGAACGATTCAAAAGGGGCAACGAGGGGAGGAGGGGGGAGATAATATACCACCGGTTCTGTCGCATAGCTCGCGGCAGATCTTCATCTCGGCAGCGAGTGCGACGAGCGAGATTCGTATCCGGTCTTTGTTGCAGGAAGCGAGGGTTTCGTATATGTTGCCCGGGTCCACGGTGGTGAGGGAGCCAAAGATGATCAAAATCTCGCGCGAAGAGTGTATTGGCAAGTGGCTAATGAAGTACATCTGATAAAGGTAAGATGAAAAGCGCAGTGACGGACCTCATGCTACTACGCGCCATTTCGATGGCGTTTTGAAGGCTCGGCTCGCCGATCGGCTCCAGTTTATGTCTCTCTGAGATCGCCTTGAGCACGTCCTGCGGGTTTCCTAAATTCTCCCTTCGTCACCCCTCATCAAATCCCCGACGTCACGCGACGGACTCACCAGACATTTCGCCTATTCGCTCTCCGATGCCCCCACGCATACCAACGATGCCGATCTGCCCAAGAGGGTTCTGGTCGAACCATTCGGTGACGAATTCGCGCGCATATTCGAGCATCAGGTCGAAGCGCGTCGGTCGCATGTCTCGGTCGGTCATCGATGCCGAGAGATCTAACAGGAGGACGAGATGGCGGATGATCGTGCGCCGGATCGCAGCGGCCGGCGCGAGAAGTCTAAAGATGTTGAACTCATTTCGCAGAAGTAGGGGTGAAGGAACGCACCGTCGACGCCGTCCGCGTGCAAGCAGGTCCGCGACGGCACCTGTGAGACTACCACCCTCGTCCTCCTGCACGGTGTCCCACGAACGGACAAAGGTAGCCTCCCAAGCATATCCCTGCTATAAAACGCGAACAAGGAAAAAAAGGAAGAAGGGCGCAGCGAACGGGGAGTGGGGCGAATAGAAAGGTCAGTCAGTTGAATGTATTCGAGGAACGGCAAGAGGCACGGTGGTCGCACGTCTTTGGCCTTTTGCTTTCCCTTCTCGCTGGCGCGGCCGCTGCCCTTTCCTTTTGATTTTCGGCCACGCGCGGTGAGATCTCCCTCGTCGAATGAGTCAGAATCTGAGCCGGAATGCATTGCTTGTGGGAGGAGACGAACGCGAACGGTGAACCACAAGGCGGGGGATACCAAATCGGCCCGCCCCGCCGGTGTTGTACAGTACAAGTCAGGCTGACTCGAGGTCAGAAAGGTCACGTCATCAAGTCAAGGGTCAGATGAGGGTCAGACCTATTTAGGACATCGGAAACGTCGACTATCCCTAATATAGAAATTCCCACGGACCCTTAACTGATCATGACCCCGTAATCAAAGTCAGGTCATCCGACGGTGGGTCGGGGTCTGACCTCGTCTGACCCGGGTGACAACGCTGCGCCCCGCGTCATGGCGAAACGCATATAGCGTGATATATGGTGGATTAAATTTACAGTATCATAGCATACCTCCCGCATCAAGACAAGTCTACTACGTTTTCTACAGGCCACGCGGTGTCAATCCGTAGCCCACATCCGGAAAGGCCGTTCTGACGTTACTCGTTTATCGTCTCTTCATTCATAGCGTTGCTCGGTTCAAACATATCCTTCCAAATACTCTCAGTCCATAACACAGTTCCCAGAAGCCTCCCCAACACGTCCTGTATTGCGTTCGTCAATACGGGATCGCCGAATCCTTTCACCTCGAGGACTTCCGTTTCCGTCCGCTTCTCGTCTGTCGCGTTGGGAAACCTCTCTCGCCTTCCGGTCCGCATCTCTGCGGGTATATCCTTTCTATTTACCGGCGCTGGTCTGTGGACAAGGCTATCCGCAAGCGCTGAGAGCAGGCGACGCTGAAGTAGAAGAAACACAGGGTCAGATGTGCGCACCGTCCGCGCCACGGCTGCGCGTAACTTTACTGCTTGAGGGTCAGCATCCGTCAATGAGGATGCGCGGATAAGCTCATCGGCGAGATTGACGAGTCGCGCATCTTCCTCGACATCTTCATTTACAGATGCCAGGAGAAGCGTCCAAATTCGGTGCATGAAGTCATCGGGTGGTGATACAGAAGTAGGGAGTAGCGTGCGCAACGCAGCAGCAATGATGACAGCCTGCAGAAAGTTCTGAATGTAAAACAACTCGGGAGTCGAGAAGAAGAATGGCGGAGGGAGTGTGTTTGGCACTGGTGGCGGTGCGGCATCCTCAGGAGCTAAAGGTTTGGTCGGCAATGGACATGCAATGGGGTCTGTGGCCCCTAGAGCCTCTATTAGTCGTAGCATCCACTTGCGTGCAGGTGGCACGACGATAAGAGCGTATGGTGGAGAGAGGTTAGCCAACCACGAAGTGATATCTTCATGAATAACTCTTTGTTCCCACAAACCAAGAACCAGTGCACGCTCTTGCATTCGCGCTTGATCTGCAATGGCAGCGGCAAGTTGTGTTTCGCCCATACTACCGAGGACGAATTGTGAGAGGTCGTCCTTCATCATCTCAGCGAGCTTGAGTAGAGCCCGGGCATTCTCCACCACCAGCTTAGCAAGATCGGGTATATCCGAAGGTAGGTCGGTCAGAGAAGCAGAAAGAGAATCGATGTCACCGTCGCGTGCCGGTGCACAACGCTCACGCAGCGCAATGAGAATCTCACGAAAATAATTGAGTGTTGTAAGAAGAGGAGAGGAAGTGGGTGGGAGCGGCGTAGAGAGTGTGGTGAGGATGTGATGTTCGGGGGGAAAGAGCGGAAGCAGTGCGGTGTGCAGGTCCTTGAGCAAGAGCTTGAGACGGGGAAGCTGGGTGGAAGGCTCACTGGAGGAGAGTGCGCCTAGCGCCTGTGTTTTGAAGCCAGAGAATAAGAAAATGTGTGGTAGAACTTTTTGAAGAATACAGCACCTCGTCCCAGAAGGCTTTGTGGATCATCTCCTCAACCTTTTGCTGTAATGTCGCTGGTTCATCTTCTCGCCGCTGTCGTATTTGAGGCCGTGACAAGGCAGACAGCAACGACTTGCCCGGGGGTAAGACTTTCGACGGGTCATTTGAAAGAAGATGGAGGAAATATGCTTGATTCAACAAGTCTAGAAGATCCGTAGGAAGATGTGTCATTGGAGGAAGTGACCGCAGAAGTGGATGAGGAGGTGTGAGGGGTGGTATGTTGACAGCCACGGCAGTCTTATTTGGAGGAGATCCTCCACCAGTATCCCCAGTTGAGTGTGCGTTCATCTAAACTGATTGAATTGAAAAGATATCAAAAGTTAAGTTAGTTTAAAGAGTGTGTGCGCTGTCGGGCCGTGATAACCGCGGGTAAAGCCGGGGACGCGCCACTCGTCAACGCCAGACTCGGAGTGATCCCTGCCCGCGCAACTCTTTCATGGAAACATATCATCTTTCAATTCATTCAAATTAAATAATCTTTCGACCCTTCGAGTCTTCACATACTTCTTCCTCCCCTTCATCAGCCTCGCGGAGCCCTACTATCTAACCCAGCCTGATTGATGACCACGTTGCTTGATCTGTTCGTTCGCCAGAGCAACGAATCAGCACCTATCATCGTGCCAGTGCCTATCCCCGTCCCCGTTCCAGTTCCAGCGGAGTCATTTCAAGGGAAAGGCGGTGTCCGACACGCGAATCCAGTGGTAGCGTTCATAATCGGCCTATCCATAGTCATTCTTGCATCCGTTCTCAATGCCGCAGGCCTAAATTTGACCAAATTAGACCATGTAAGTTACTTGCCCCGCTATCTCATCTCTGACTGTCTCGCTGACTGGCTGGCAAGGTCCGAACCAGCTCTATCCCGAAAAGCGCGCGGAAGAGAGACTGGTTACGACCTCTATGGCTTCTTGGAATGCTACTTTATATGTAAGTCTCGTAATTTGTGTGGGTATCCGTCTCACGCCTATTTCTCAGATTATCTCAACTTATTGGCTCAACCCTTGCCCTTGAATACATGCGAGCGGGTGCGTTCTTTCCTTCCGTTATGAGCCTCTTTCGACCTAACACGAATGGCCAGAATATGTCGCCCCGTTGGGATCAACTGCTCTCATCTTCAACTTTTTATTTGCTAGATTTCTCGTCGGAACCCCCGTTACCTCAACAGATATATATGTGAGTCCAGACTAGTTTTCGTGATGTTGCTTTTAACACCTTCGCAGGGCACCGTAATCGTCATACTTGGTGTAGTAGGCATCGTAGCCTTTGGCTCTATTAATACCGGCCTCTCCGAAGAAACGTCAGCTGCCCACCTTGCCGCCCTCTGGGGTCGTATTGGCTGGCTCGGTTACTTCTTTTTCATGTCACTTTCCCTCGCACTCCTCTATATTTTCGTGACCCAGCTTGATCTGGTGTTGTCATCACGCTCAGATATATCAGCACAGCCATTTGCAGGCATGAGCGCTCGTGTTCCCACGACTCCTTCTGGTGGCCCGCTCGTTCGTTTAAAGGGTCTGTGGAACTGGTCAATGATATGGATCGCTGAGAGGCTCGAGGAATGGACAGCTAGCAAAGATGACAAAGTTATTGCGTGGACGTTGGGCATCGGCTGGGCTTGCGCGGGGGGAGGACTGGCTGGGGAATGCCTGGTGTTCGCCAAAGCAACGTCAGTCATCGCCCCTTCCACCTAACTTGCATATTTCAACTGAGACCGTTCAACAGGGTCAAGTTGATCTCCGGCTCACTATCACACGAGAACACTGGTAATCAGCTCGGTCACCTCGCGCCCATTCTCACCTTCATATTCCTTGCACTCACGGCTGTCCTCCAAATTGTTTGTCTCAACCGTGGGCTTGCGATATATGACTCGACACTGGTCGTACCAGTGTTTTACGGTGTATACACAGCGACGGGGTAAGCCATCACTCTAACTGGAGGAGTCATGATTGATCTTTGTGCATAGTTGGCTCAACTCCCTGGTAAGCCTCTCTTGGGGGCTCATCTTTCCACCGTGGTGCCCACACATTGTCCCATTTTGACAGATTTTCAATGACTCTGTGGATGCCTTCGCCTCCTGGACCCTCTTTTTCATTTTTGTCTCAATTTCGATCCTCATATCCGGCGTCGTGCTGCTGACTCACAAAAAGCCCGAGTCTAGCTCCGCGCAACGTGAGGGCGGCATTGTTCTGAATGCTATTCCCGGTCGGCAAACACCGCGCACAGGTAAGGCTGACGCGCACGAGGGTGTGGAGACTGGGGATCAGGGTGAGGATCGGGGTGAGGCTGTCTGGGACGTCGGGGAGGCGAGTGACGAGGAGGATGAGACTCTTTCGCCGAAACTGCGGCCTCATAGTCTAGCCGAAGCTAGTCATGGGGAAGAGGGGGAACACCTCATGGCATCCTCGCTCGACGATGGAGATGACATACGTTCTCAAACAGTGACAACTGATAGACGACCACAGACCCGTCGCCGCTCGACATCAAGTGCGTTGCGCCGGGATAATGACAAAGATAGAGACGAGTTTGGAGACTTTGCAGGTGCTTGACAACTCTGGATGGATGGTTATAGATTACATACCCTTGCATTATATCATGAACTTTGTTTAATGACATGATGGCGTTTGAACACTGGGCAACCCTCAGCCGGTCTCACAGGAACCGTGACAGTGGCCAGGGAATGGTCTTGTTGATTGGCTTTTACACTGCTGTACCTGACTCGGAGGAATTCGCCCAGTCACTCATGGAGATTTGAAACTCCGACTAGGCCATCCTTTCTCTTGTTCACTCACTTCCTCGACTCTACGGGGTCGCCGCATTATTCACCTACTGCAGTAGCGCCGCAGCCCGTAGTGGGTATTTTCATGACAGTCCAGGATCTAGAATAGGAATCGCGCCTATAACAACAGAGCCAAAGGTGTCGTGAGAGCTCCACAAACACAGACTTCCACCTTCCGGGGTACGTGCCCATCTAGCGCAGTTTCCACTGCCCCAATAAGTAATCCCAATATCTTGAATTTCCTCAATTTAGACCCCATGAATATTTTGGAAAAGCAAGAGTCTATTGGTGATGACCAGGACGAGCTCGATATTGAGTCTGTCATTACCGACCAGAATATCGATCCCAGCATCTTTAGCATACGCAACGCGCTCGAGCAACCTGATGCTAGGGTGTACACGACGTTAGAGCTTCACGGTCAGTCAATTCAGTTTGCGTGAACACCGTGTTTAACATGCCAAGTGCAGTCCAGATTCACAACGGTAAAATCGACCTGAACCCGCCGTACCAACGAGGTGTGTGTTCTTCAACAGTTTTCCGATCGATTGCCTCGCTCACAGAGGGAAAAGACGTTGTCTGGCCTACAGGAAAACAGATGGAAATCATTGATTCCCTCTTCCACAATTTCTATATCCCGCCTGTCATATTTGCGGTGATGCAAGACGAGGACGGGGAGGAAGTACGCGTCTGCGTGGATGGAAAGCAACGTCTCACGAGCATCGTAAGGTTCCTAGATGGTCAAGTAAGTTCTGTTGCTCTCGCCTTTGGATGAAATTCACCCCCTACTTTTCTTACTGTAGATTGCATGTGCGTGATCCCCGGCATGTCCCCGGCTTATGATGTGTGACGGTATGCGCATTAGACAGGGATCCTGATACTCGAAAATTGTGGTGGTACCAAGCCCCAGTCGTTCATAAAGGCAAGCGAAATGAGATAACCCCAGAAGGAAAAAGGAAATTTGAAGAGAAACGGATAACTTGTGGTATGTCAAGCTTCGTTAAGAGTTCTTGTCACGAAGGCTGATCGAATCTAAGTGGAATACCGGGCGCTTTCGCCAACCTCGGAGCGTGAAGTTTTCCAGCGCGTACAGTTGGGAATGAGCCTCAGCGCTGCAGGTGCGGTTTTCTTTGGCACTCTGCGATGGAGATGGTCCCATCGTTAAACTTTCGGCAGAAAAGTTGCAAGCTATTGCCTCTCCATGGGCAGATTACGTGAACGAGCTCGACATGAAATACGTCTCTATTGGTGGGGGCTTGGCCAGCCATATCGAGTTCGATGCGCGACGGGGGAGGACTTTTCAGAATCTTGCTTCCATGCTATATTGCTGCGAGGATGTTGAACTGCAGCGTACTCCATCAGCGATACAGCTAGAAAAATGGCTAAGTGGGCCAAGGGAACCTTCCCGGACATTCAAATCTAGAGTAGAGCGCGTGTTATCAAACCTACTCGAGATCTGTTCCGATTCGAGTCTGAACATGGGTTTTACTGGGTTCTCCTCCAAGGTTTCGCCTGCAGAGTTCGTCTTCATTGGTACGTGATCCTCCTCTGGCCAAAGCGGTCTATCTAATGCACCCATTTCCCTAGGGGTCCTACTCTACGTGATGCATGACGACACAGGGGACTTCCGTGACAGGGAGATGGCCGCGGCGATACTTCATTTACGATATGAGCTGCGACAGATACACAAGGACATACGATTGAATTCGCGGGTTTGCAAACACTGTTGGGCGATCGTCAATACCATAGATGAGCGCAAGGTGAATCTCAGTTTGAGCTCTATGGTACAGAGGGTAGCCCCAAATGGCGCTGTCTCTGGTAAAGCTACCAAGCGCAAGAAGCCCCCCCAAGCCGATGACGACAGTGGGGATGAAAAAATGCAATCTCCGCTTCCAGTCTCCAAGACAAAAAAGACGAAGGTTACTTCTACGCGCTAAAAGGGGGGGCTGAGCACATACATCTGGTGCGGCCTCTTCTGAACAGAGTATAACGATGCCATAATTCTCGTCGCATGATGCCCACCTAGGCCACTTTCTTTGTTTATCAGGCGCGGATTCGCCACTAGTCACGTAACCACTCCCTCTCAATACACTCACGCAGATACCTCAAAGTCACCATCACGACTTTTCATCCGGATATATAAACTTGCCATCGTATAGATCAATCTCTCATAATCCATAATGCTCGCGACGAGCACCAGGGACTTCTCCAGCTATCGACACTACGTATTATCCGCTGTTCTGACACGCCAAGTCCAATATCGGCCCTGCATATCTTCTGTTGTGCAAATTCATTTGTGCTCTGTATCCGAACCTGGCTCGTTGGCTCTGGTCGGATACGTCTCTGACCCTGCCTACTTCATGTACAGTACAGCATATGCCACCTCACTTTATCGCATTGTGAAGCCCACCAAGGTATCAAAGGCTTTATTTGGCTCAAGCCTTCGATGATTAGAGCGAACCCTCGTGGGCGTTCAAGTAGCGTTTCCTAGTCTAGTCAGGAACCTTCGGGTACAAGCAAGGGAGTTGTTTATTAGCTATTTGACAGTTTGAATGCCAAGGCTACACCGTCAGGCCCATATTAGCACCGCTTGCCAAGCTGAGCCAATGCAAGAGATTTGTCGGTTTTACAGGGAAATCAGAAACTGCCCCAAACTCAATCCCCAAGAGTAGGGTCTTAGTAGTCACTGCCTCGAGGATGGCAGAACTTTAAGAGAGGTGATAGAACGCAGATGTCCCACGGTTTCTCACTTTATTTCAAAGGATTGCTTAAGTGCATTCACTGCGGGAGCTTGGTTCATCTCTCAATCGAACCACCATGATGGCTAATCGGTTTTCCACACTACAACAACACTGTTTACTGCACGCAGAGCGGGGAGATACGGTCTTACAGTGATAGATAGGCGCTCGGCGACTGGGCGCCAGCGTTTTAGGTCTCGGCACTGCCACAGCATGGCACAATGAGACCTCCATGAGGCCGAGTCGTTTTTTAACCACATCTCTAACATGCTCAATTACTTGTCCTCCACGCTTTGTCTTCCCGTCATTGCCATTGCCAGTGGCCCGGGAAGACCCAGTGGCCCACATGCACCAACGCCCAAGTCCGGACCCGGATCCCACATCTCGCCGACACCGTTCTGCCCACGAATTCGGGCATTAATAAAGCACACTCGCAACAAACCACGGTCACGGCTGGGGTCACCTATTCATGCTCTCAACGATGACGTGCTTCTCCATATATTCTATACTCACCGACTGCACGTACAGGATGAATATATGAATGAAATCACTGGTAACGCCATAGTTGATTGGAACAGACAACGTTGGTGGTACAAGCTAGCACAGGTTTGCCAACGGTGGCGGTATCTCATACTTTCATCACCATCCCACCTCGACCTCCATCTTCTCTGCACAAATGGTGTACCTGTGGCGGACATGTTGGAATATTCGCCACCCCTGCCACTCATAATCAGTTATGAAAGGGAATATCACGAGTCCACTATTTCAAGTAAAGATGAAGAGGGTATATTGCTCGCCCTAAGATCGCACTCTGATCGGATACGTCGTATCAAACTCGAGTTGCCTGCCACAAAATTGCGAAAGCTTATCCCAGCCATGGATAAACAATTCCCGGTGTTGGAACACATGAGAATCATATCATCGACCGATGACACGGACGACGCAGGCCTGATCCTTCCCGAGGCGTTTGAAGCACCGAATTTATGTCGCTTCATACTATTTCATGCCGCCCTTCCTCCCGGACCTCCCTTGCTCAGGCTTACGACTACTGCGGGTCTCGTCATCCTCTCTCTTGAAAGTATCCCGCAATCCGCCTACTTCCCCCCAAGTCACCTACTCGCCTCACTTCCACTCATGCCTCAGTTGGAGACGCTGGGAATCGGATTCCGCGCCCCTTTCCCCTACTACGTTCAGAGGCAACTCTTCGCTACCCTAAACACACCAAAAGTCCTGCTTCCGAACCTTCGCCGGCTCTGGTTTAGAGGTGTCAGTGCTTACCTGGAAGCCCTTGTTCCCTCGATCGGCGCGCCTGTTCTCAGCCGGCTCACCATCATTTTTTACAGTCAGCCCACGTTTACTATGCCGCTGGATTCTATCCCCATAGAGAATTTCAGCTTTAAAATTGTCGAGCTTACTTTCTTCAGCAATCTCCTCGACTTGAAAGCGTCTCAAGATGGGAAGGGGGGGTTCCGCCCCTTTACCGTGCAGATCATCTGTGATCAACTTGACTTGCAAGTGTCGTCCGCAGTACAGATTCTCGGTCAACTTTCGTCGGTACTGACTGCCGTGGAACAACTCGTGCTTGGGTACACGGGGCACAACGAAATCGACCGGACACGGTGGCGCGAACTTCTTCGACCATTTAACAACGTCAAGACACTCACCGTACGAGATGGACTCTTCAGCAAACTCTCTCGTTCTCTACAATCTAATGATGGAGAACCACCCCTGGATCTGCTTCCCAACCTGAAGGAGCTGGCACATTCTGGAGGAGTAGATGCGGCGCGTGCGATTACCCCGTTCATCAATGAACGACGGGCAGCGGGCTACCCTGTGAGACTGATCAGTTCCGTGTCATGAGTTTCGGCGAGCCAGAGATCGTGTGGGATGTCGCAGCGACGGCGGAAGGCGTCCATAATACCCGAACATGGTACATCTTTATCCCTCTGTTTATTTCGTACTAGTACTCACATCCACTCTAGCTCACAGGCGGTGTAGATCCCCAACGTCCTCGGTCTTTCCAACCATCGGCAAAGTCACTCTAACATATACTACTTAGTTCGCCATCGTTCTCGCTCTTTTTAGTTTCGAGTCCCCAATTGCTGTTTCGCTGACTTCGATTTCCTTGTTCACCCCGCATCTCTCCTGCGCTCTCACCTTCCGCTAGTTCGCCGTTGTGGTTGACGCTCGATGGTATTTTACACTGACGTACGAATGAATACAATGCAACTGGAATAATACAGTCGGAACCCACTGGCAGTTTGCATTCCAAGATACGGTTCTGGCCCAAAAGTTGACGATGGACTGCACCGTGTTTATCATCGGGTCCGTGCCGTATACCATACACCGTCCTTATCCGTCAGAGCTCGTGCGTACTTAAGCAGGAGCTTGTCGAGGTCCTTCGTGTCCACCGCAATGTCCGACAGATATGGCACGATGTCTTCTGCCTTCCAACGCGCGCGCGTGAGAAAGAGGTCCGCGAAACGCGTGGTGGGGTCAGTCGGAAGTTCTGCACAAGGAAAGTAGGATAACGTGGTGCCGGAGGAAAAGGGAGAGGGGGTACAGAGGTAGTTTCCCTGTGAACAGGTTGCACACAATATATGAGCTGTTGTAGAGGGGATGCGCGACTCTAAAGAGGGAAAGGATGCTCACGGTGAGTAATTTTGGGGATATACTTGAGACGAAGGTGTCGCCTACGGCGGTACTCCACTTGGCCATGAACTCGTCTTCCGGTATAGGATTGCCCTGCAAGAGAAAAGGCCCAAAGCTCAGCAACGCGAAAAAAAAAACATCGCAGACTCCCAACCAACCTTGTGCTGACGCAGCACGCCCAAGCCGACTTGGCGCACGACCTTTTCGACGTCCATCTTCCACAGCTCGTTCGTAGCGTCCATTTCTCCGAACCAGCGCATCACCTGTAAAGTCACCTCACGCTTGACTTCGTGGTCGTACTCGAGGGATCGGGTCAGCTCTAGGACGGAAGCTGCGTCGTGCGGTTGGGAGTTGGAGACGAGATGCATCAGGAGAAGTTCGAGGATCTTGTGGAGGTACGACGGAGAGAGAGGGCGGAGCGCGTCTGTGGGACAAGGTTACTTTGTCGTTAGCTTTGGTGTGCGATCAGTAGGGAGAGAGACGCATCGGGGGTATTCACTGTCTATGATCAGTATATGCTTTTCTTTGAGAGCTTGAGCAAGTTCTTCCTCGCTAGCCTGAAGTTCTATTTGAGCCCAATCAAAGGTAAACCGTTTCCGCCTTGTCTTGGTAAAAAAAAAGAAGAAAGGCAAAAAGCGTCTGAAGTTTAAGCCTTCAGAGGGATGATTTTGGTCAAAGTGCCCACCGTGTCGAAGTTCTCGTCCTCCTCTTCGTGTCCTTCCTCCCATTGGTGCTCCTTCAGCAGAGCGTTGAGTCGATGGAGCCTCGGTACGGCCGGTACGAGCTCCAACATTTCATTGAGACTATCTTGGATGACGACTTGGTCCTCCCTTGCATTGACACCTTGACAAGGGGACATCACAAGGACAGAGTTCGATAGCGCGACGGAACGGATGTTATATGTCCTGTCCGAGGTACATAATACAGCATCATCTTTTGGACCTCCTTTAATCGCCAGACTGGACTGACGTATCAGAGATAATTGAATAATAAGATGTGACCACACACTTCAGGTCACCGACAGATGACTCAATTAATTTGCACAGATCCGACGGTAACTCTAGCAAGCGGAACGATCCAGAGGGCATTTGCTCTGGTGAGAATATTATCTCTACTTCCGGCATTGTTGCTTGAGTTTTGTTACAAGTCCGGTACAGAGAGGAAGTGGACGCGTCGTATCATGACGCGGTCACAAGATTTGATTACTTTACGCGACCCAAAGAATAAAATATGGATAATAAAAACATCACAAAACCACAATACAGTTACTCTGCCTGCCTATGCGCCTCTGAGGTAATCTCGAACTGTACCTGAACCTCGTTAACGTCCTTCCTCGTCGTCTTCAACGCAGCAACGATTTGCCTTTCTAGCTGATTCAATCGAGAGGCCATCACATCTCCAGGGACGCCTATGGAAACGTTGACAAAAAGGTATGAGCCTGCCCTGCGCGCACGAAGATTCCGGAAATGAAAGGAGGATATTGCAAGATCCGGGGTGTCGCGCAGCTTGTCTAAAGAATGAGATAGGGACCGAATAACCGATTCGGGAGCACTGGCATCTGTCATCTCCCAAAAGGCACCCTTGAATATCGAGAGACCCTGTTGCAGGATGACGATGGAAACGAGGAGACCTGTCCAAGAAATGAGCCAATGAAAGAATAATAGTATTTGGCAGAGCCGTACCTCCGAGAGGGTCCAACGGCAGCGTGGGGAACCAGCCGCTTCCGAGAATCGCAACCAACGCTACGACGCTCGAATATGCGTCACTTCGATGGTGATACGCATTGGCCAGAAGCACAGGACTATTCTCTTCATCTGCAACCTTGCGCGTGATTTGAAACAGCCACTCCTTTGCCACCACGCTGGCGGCAGCGAACCATGCCGCATTCAAATCCAGCGCATGCGCATGCGCGTGAGAGTGGCCGATCGCCGGGATGTTATGCGCGGCTGCGGTGACGTTGAGAAGCGCCGTTTGCAACGGACCCGGAGCAATTGCCGAGGCGGTCTCCGACAACACCGAAAGGAGGAGCGAGAGCGAATGCGAACCGATACCGATGCCGCCTCCGATGAGCAGGACAGCGACTAGACCTGTGCCGAAAGTCTCAAATTTGGCAAGGCCAAAGGGGTATCGTCGGCTAGGTGGCCGACGGGACAGGCGCCACGAAAATAGAACAACGAAATCCCCCAAAAGATCTGAAAGGACTGCGCGTGAGTATGGGGTTCCTTTTGTTTGGGGAGACGTGAGAAAGATATCATCGGTGACAGACGTTCCGCATATGGGAGAAATAAGAACAAGTGTTGTATGCCCGAGACGTAAGGTCTTCGCCAAATGGGGGGAAGGGGACTGTGGGCTAATGGAGGGAGCTCACCGCTTAATGAATGGCCAGCATCAGCGAGCAGTGCCGCCGAGTTCATGTACCATCCCGCAGCGCCTTTTGCGCTTGTCAGCAGAACGTTTGCACCCAGTCCAACAAGTGTGACGCGACTGCCACGGTCACCTTCACAAGGAAAAGGCGGTAGATACGTGATACGTGAACAATGGGGGTCTTATCACCGTAGTAAGGTAACGATGCGTACCTCCGCTTTGTAATGTCTCTACTAGCCCGCCACCATGGTTATGATCATGATCATGCGAATGCGAATGTGTCCCAAAGATCCCATGCGAGTGCGAGTGAGAATTCGATAGCTCTTTCTCGTGGTGATCGCTGCCGCCAGTTGTAACTGGAGGTTTTCCACCGTCTCCATGCATCCGTCGCCGCGCTGTCGCCATCGTCCTGTGGTGGTATCTATATAGAGAGGGTGAATGGGAAAGGAGTGACGTGTGCGAAGTGCGGAGAGAATTGAGATGACAATGCAAGGACAGGGCGGATCTGTGCAAGTGCCGGCTAATGCAGAGGCCTGTGACGGTGAAGGTGCCAGCCATCTGTCAGCGCCTAGGTCAATTAGATCGAGGAAGGTCGGAATGCCTGATAGTGAGGAAGGATTATATTACAAGTTCACTCGCATATCCATCTACGTTTATCCGACTCATGTATGTATGTGTATGATGTCTGGCCCCGTGATGAGGCAGAAGGCGGCGTAAAGATCATGTGGGTGGGGAATTCGTACATATGAGACAGGTGAATCCAACTAGCGATTAAATAATATCAACAACCAAGGTGACCCATGGAAACTAATTACTACCATGGCACGAACGAGATACGACAGAGAGCCTGGTGAGATGCGGGAATACGAGTGTGAGTATGAAAGAAGTCATGCAAAGCGAAATGCAGCAAGAAAACGAATCAACAATCGATACAAACTAAAGAAAAGGACTTGTGAGTAAAAGTGAAAAGTGATATCGAGGAGCACTCACATAAATACACGCGCAACTCATGACACGAGATTATCGAACAGGTTGCACAGGGAGCAGCGGAGCTGGTGAAGGAGACAGTCTGGCATTCGAAGGCGGCTCGCTCTGCGACAATGCAAGAACCTGCACGATTAAGCTATTTTGCTGGCAAATCATCTCGAGTTCTTTGCCTCCCCACATGCGCGTCCCTCCTTCTGGCGGCGAAACATCTTCCGATTCTGTCTCGGGCGAGTCCGTGGCATCACCGTTTATTGGGGGTGACGTGGCGAGTTCCTGGTGCTCGAGCTTCCCTGGTCCATGACGGTGGTATACTTGGCTGCGCGACTTGGATCGTACATGTTCGGATCGCGAAGTGACCTTGCCGTTGGTATTAAGGCGGCTGTCGCGTTTCGGCGAAAGTGGTCGTATGCGAGCCTGCGGTGGGGAGTACTGGCTCGAGAATGGAGGACGAGCGCCACCCCAGTCCGACGGCGATGAGGGTATTAATGACTCCTGCAGCACCCGGAACGCAATTTGCTCGGCCGCCCGATGGAAAGGACTGGCGCTTTCGGCCTGCACTTGTTGGCTCGCACTCGCAATATCGATCTGGCGTTTCAGGGAGACAGTCCAGTTGTGACGCATGACAGGATCGTCGACACTGAACATGTACCGACGTTTTGAACCCTCGTGGTTCACGAACGCAAGCTGGAATGTGTTGCGCATAAAGCTACGTTCGATGACGATTAGACTGCTCAGCGGAAGGCCAGTATACAGCAGTCCAGTAGCACCCGAACGAGAGAATGATACAGTCTTGAGGCCAAGAGCAGTACCAGTGATACGGAAGGACGCCTCCGAGGAACGCGTGAAAGTGAGATAAGGTGGATCAAAGATGAGCTCGCTGCCGTGTAGATGGATGGTAAGTGAAGGATCGACCTGTGGGATGCGCACGATGATAGGCTCGGATTGCATGCGGTAGGTAAGGCGTGACGGGATCGGTCGCTTCAACACGATGGATTGATCCGGCGTGGTCGAGTGAACAGCGTTGCGTGCTTGTGAGAGCGGTTCTCGCCTGATAGAAGCATGGATTCTATCCAGTAGCTCGTCTGGGACGAGACAACGTGGGTCATATCGTCGGAACGCATCGATAAAGTCGCGGCTCGTCACGTTACGCTTGATCTGCACGTGGCCCCAAGAATCCTGAATGACGCCTCCGTAAAGAACGTCATTCAGCTGGATAATCGCACGGACAAGTCGGATGGCGAGGTCCTTGTCGTACGCGACTAAATCCGCGTTGGCATCGTACCAGCGGCTGGCGAAAGAATCTGACACGTATTCTAAAGGGTTGGAGAACCGAGATGGAGGAGCAAGGTTAAGGGACTGAAGGAACACACGAAGCGCCCTGTCGATCCGCACCCCACCGAATCCGAAGCTCCCAATGAACGCTTTCAGCACAACCTTCGATGTCCGCCGGGATAAATAGTCGCCCAACTTGGCTCTGTCTAGATCCAGCATCCTAAATAACAGCTGGCCCAGAACCGTCGGGTCGTCACGCGTGCCGGATTTCTCGAAGAAGTGGGATATCGCATTATCCGGATCCTTGGCGAACTGAACGACGAAAGACCTGACCAATGGATTTCGGCTGATAGAAGCAAGTGAGCTGAGGGGAAGGTCGTCCCTATCGGCCGTGAATCGGACATCACGCAGCTGCACGACGCTCTTCACGATGAACTTCCGATCTAGGGGTGATGGCTTGTTCACGTCCAAAAGTGGATCGTAGTCATAAGTAATGGGCTTGGCGACAATAAGTATGTCGTTGAATAAGAATAAGAAGCGGTCCTTCACG
>QLPC01002178.1:0-15030 GCA_003314055.1 Lactifluus hygrophoroides | reverse complement strand
AATCTTATCGCAGCACCATAAGTAGTCGTTTTGCAAAGTTACGAGTCTATCCGAGCTAATCTGGAGGGCGCATGTGCTGATTACTATAGGACAGTTTGAACCGGTTTAGACCAGTTATGGGTCGGTTTTGGCCTTTGTCCTGAGAGGGTTAAACCACAACCAGTGGTCGGGTTTAGACCGGTTTAATTTTGGGTCGGTCGATGGTTTTCAACCAGTTGATATGACTGAACCTTCAAAGCCTATCCTGTACGCCCTCACTTATATGAAAGGAAAAGCAGTCGAAGCCTTCAACCAAGAAATCTACGACTGGATCGACACTCTCACTGCCCCAGATGACCCAATCACGGGACATGTCCAAAGAACCCCAGATGATGCCACATGGTGGACAGATTTCCTCCAAAGATTCACCCTGGCATTTGCTGACACTGGAGCCAGACAATTCGCAGCAGAAAGACTCCACAGCCTCTGAATGGAGTCGGGAAAATTAGATGAATACATATCAAAGTTCAAAACCTTGGCCCACGATGCAGGCTATGGCTTGGACGAACAAGGAACCATGGACCTATTTATAAAAGGACTCCCATGGTCCATGGTAGAACATGTGGTCACCATGGATGCACCCACTGATTGGAATACCTGGATGACGGCCATCCAAAACCAGAACAATGTATAGCACCGCCTCAGGGCATTACGCCCCGAATGGAAAAAGAGTTGGTCCCCAAAGGGAAAGACCTTCCAAGGGAAAACAGAAGGTCAATGGCATCAAAGCATGGGGATGCAAGGATGCAACCAAGGAAATCAAAAACGCTCTAACAACTAAGTTGTCCCTATGGACGTCAATAGAATCAATGCGGCCCTCACTGATGAAGAAAAGGAACGATGATTCAAAGCAGGAGAATGCTTCCGATGTGCAAAAAAGGGGCATGTCTCCCGTAACTGCCCCACACGCCCCAAGAAGCCATATGTCAAACCGGCAACTATCAGAGCCACCCAGATCGAAGAAGTCAAAGAAGGAAAGGAAGAGGAAGATACCCAGAGCAACGAGGAAACAGTAGTCTCTGGGCCATTGGAAATAATCAGTATGATTAACAATATGTCGAATGAAGAAAAGGAAGAGTTTTTGGCACAAGCCTTTGCTCAAGGGGGTTTTTAGGAAGCTCAAACCTGATGGCCTGGGTGCAAGCACTTCGAGTAAATGCTGTATTTGTATCAAGATGAAATTCAATGAAAGTACCAACTTCTCTACAATCAGCATGCTCGACGGCCAAAGAAGAAACCCTCCTAGATTCAGGAGCAACCGCAAATTTTATGGACCATCGGACAGTAAAATGACTCAGATTCAAACCCCTTCGACTTCCCCATCAGGAAATTGTATTTTTGCTTAACCTGTCTTAAATGACTTAATCACACATTTAAGACCACTAAGACAGTTAAGCCATTTGGGGTGTCTTAATTTGTCTTAGTATTCTTGCAAATTAAGAAGATTTAAGCCAATACAGTTCCCTAAGGAATATTAAGACATAATAAGACAATAAGTCATGGTTTCATTTATCAACATGTCATAAAGACAGCTTAGACATAATCCATCCACACCGAGATTTGAACTCTCGACATCAAAATGAATTATGTCATCAGCGCCGCATGCCTTAACCATTACACCATAACAGTTATTGTTTACTATAACACTAAAACTCTATACATCAACAAAATATCAGAATTATTACTTAGAACTTCGAACTTAGAGCCTAGAGTCTTATTATTAGCCTTTTCATTAAGTGCAAAGGGTGCCTAAAAGTGCCTAAGTAACGCTCTGCCCACTGCTGACCGTGGGAATATCAACTGGACGAAGCCGAAAGCCGCTCTACTTTCTCACCTACTGAAAACGCGACTTGGGATTTTTTTCACAATGTGCGGGTGTTGCCGAGTTGGAAGTTGAACAGTCGGCAAATTTTTGCCCTCTGCTTTTCCTTCCTCTATCCTCTCTGACCTCTCCCCTCTCTCTATTCGTTTGGCTGCCACGCGCGCAGCCGGCAGCGTTTAGCTGCACTACAGGTAAGTTCTTTTTCATTATTTTTGAACTGATCTTTTTTTTTGCAGTATTTGTTTCACACTGTGGCCACCACTCCCTCACCGCTGCCGATGTTGCGGTGACATTGTTTATGTCTAGTGCTCTTCCCTATCCTTTCCAGCGCCTCACTGCTGCCCCTCCTGTGCGCGCATCACGTTAACTAATATCACAAGTAAGTTTTTTTTTCAGTCGTTTAGCAACTGACTTTGTTTTTTTTGCAGTATTTCTTTCATATCGCGGCGGCACCCGCCATTCCCTCGCCGCTGCCAACGTTGCGGCGGTACAGCTAGTGCTCCACCCTCTCCCCCACCTTGCGGCATCTTGCTGTCGCCACGTGCAGCGCTGCCAGCAGTAGTCCCTTCGCTGTGCCTGCCACTGCAGCACCCACGGACCGTGATGACGAGGACGACAAGCGCGACGGGGACGACGACTACGATGCGACGACACGACGACGCAATGACGTGGCGAGGCGACGACACGGTGACGACGCAACGCAATGACGCAGTGAGGCGACGACACGGCGACGATGCGACACAACAACATGGTGAGGCGACGACACGGCGACGATGCGACACGACGACGCGGTGAGGCGACGACGCGGTGAGGCGACGACACAGAGACGACGCGATGCAACAACGTGGCGAGGCAGGGAGGTGGCAACGCTCTGACGCGGCGAGGCGGTGAGGCAACAATGCGGTGAGGCGATGACACGGCGACGACGCGACGCACCAATGCGGCTACGCAGCGACACAATGACGCGGTGGCGATGCGACGATGATGCGATGAGTAGTATATACTTTTTTTTGTATTTACACCCTAGTAGTAATATAATTGATTGTTCTTAATCACTGCATGAATGAGCCTCAAATATGCAACTGTCTTACCCATCTTAATCCATCTTAAATTCATCTTAACCTGGCCTTGCATAGCTTTTTTAAGGCAAATTAAGGCAAATTAAGGCATTTCAGAAAATTGGATTGTCTTATTTGTCTTAATCCAAATCAGCGAAAATTCATCTTAAAATGTCTTAATTTTTGAAATAAGCTGAAATAAGATGAAATAAGCAAAAATACAATTTCCTGATGACTATTTGTCGGCTGAGGATTTCGTTCATGAACTTTTGGAAGGTGGCGGGTGTGTTGCAAAGTCCAAATGGCATTACTCTGGGTTGCCAATGTTGGGGTGGTCATGTGCGTGTGGCGGGTGTTACAAATGCTGCTTTCCACTCGTCTCCGGGTTTGATTCATATATTGTTGTATCCTGTGCGTATATCTAAAGCAGTGAATAACCTTGCTTTGGCGAGGCGTCAAGTGAGGTCAGTGAGGTTAGGGAGGGGATGTTGGTCTTTGATCGTGTACCGGTTTAGTGGTTTATAATTTACCACTGGTCGTTTTGTTCCGTCTTTCTTTTCGACGAAGAAAAGGGGTAGTCCATATGGTGACTTGGATTCTTCGATGTACCTTTTGTCGATTTCTGGCTGTAGGTATGCATCCATGGCATCTTGTTCTGCGAGGGTTACTGGATAGGGTTTTCCTTTCAATGAAGGTGGGGCGTCGGGTGTTAAGTGAATCGCGTGGTCCCAGGGTCGTGATGGAGGGAATCTTTTTGCCTTTTCTTCGTTAAATATGTCTGCGTAAGCGTGGTATGCTTTAGGGACGATTTGGTCCCAAGTTTTCTTCTCTTTCTTTTGGAATTCTTTAGCAGCTATTTCTGTAGCTATGGTAGTCTTCCGGATCACTTCTGGTGCTTTTGATCGTCGTAATGGTTGTTCCTTGTTGGTTGGTCCCCTCTGTTCAATTTTGATGGGTTCCCCTTGCAATTTTCCTTTTTGCCAATCGATTTTTGGGTTAAAATCGTGAAACCAGGGGTATCCCAAGATATGTTGGTCATTTCCTAGGTCGGTGATGTAGAATGTTTCGATATGGGTTTTAGGTCCTACGGTCACGTGTAGGTCCATAAAGTATTTGATCAATCCGGATCGGTTCTTGGTCCCGTCTACGTTTTTGACTGGTTTGGGAAGGGGAAGTCGGAGGGGTTTGAATCCTAGTTGTTTTACGGTTCGATGGTCCATAAAATTTGCAGTTGCTCCTGAATCTAGGAGGGTTTCTTCTTCAGCCGTCGAGCATGCTGATTGTAGAGAAGTTGGTACTTTCATTGAATTTCGTCTCGATACAAATACAGCATTTACTCGAAGCACTCGCACCCAGGCCGTTAGGTTTGAGCTTCCTAAAAACCCCCTTGAGCAAAGGCCTGTGCCAAAAACTCCTCCTTTTCTTTGTTCGACATGTTATTGATCATACCAATGATTTCCGATGGTCCAGAGACAACCGCTTCTTCGTTGCTCTGGATATCTTCTTCTTCCTCTACTTGTTCTTCTACTTCTTCGATTTTGGCGGTCCTGATGGTTGCCGGTTTGGTGTATGGTTTCTTGGGTTTGGTGGGACAGTTTCGTGAAACGTGTCCTTTCTTGGCGCAGCGGAAGCATTCTCCTGCTTTGAATTGTCGTTCCTTTTCTTCATCTGTGAGGGCGGCATTAATTCTGTCGACGTCCATGGGGACTATCTGGTTGTTGGGGCGTCTTTGGTTTCCTTGTTGATGCCCTTGTATTCCCATGCTTTGACGCCATTGGCCCTCTGTTTTCCCTTGGAAGGTTTTCTCCTTTGGGGACCAGTTTTTCTTCCATTCAGGTCGTAATGCCCTAAGGCGATGCCATACGTTATTTTGGTTTTGGATGGCTGTCATCCATGTGTTCCAGTCGGTGGGCACATCCATAGTGACAACATGTTCCACCATTGACCATAGGAGTCCTTTTATAAATAGATCCATGGTTCCTTGTTCATCCAGACCATATCCTGCGTCATGTGCCAGGGTTTTGAACTTTGATATGTATTCGTCTAGTTTCCCCAATTCCATTCGGAGACTGTGGAGTCTTTCTGTGGCGAATTGTCTAGCCCCTGTATCGGCAAAGGTTAAAGTGAACTTTTGGAGAAATTCCATCCACCATGTGGTATCGTCGGCAAGTCTTTGGATATGTCTGGTAAGTGGATCATCTGGGGCGGTGAGGGTGTCGACCCAGTCATAGATTTCTTGGGTAAAGGCCTCGACTGCCTTTCCTTTCATATACGTGAGTGCATATAGAACACGTTGGAGTGGGGTGCTGGCAATATAGTTCCCTGTATTGAGGGCAAAGAGGAGTTTTAGTTCCCTAATGAATGCCAGGGAATCTTTTCTGTTGCCGTCGAAAGTGGTGGGAGCGGCTCCGATGAGTGGTCCCGTCCTAAAGGGAGCGGGATTTTGATTGCCTTGTCCTCCCTGTTGTTGCTGTTGTTGCTGTTGCACCTGCTGTTGGTGTTGTTGTTGGACTTGCTGTTGTTGTTGTAATTGTGCCGCTGCTGCTGCTACTGCTTGTGCTTGGGCCTGATTTTGGGCGGCCAAGTTCTGCACTCCTTGGGCTACTACTTGTGTTGGAGGACAGCCACAAACGACGCAACGCGTCAACCGTCCGTGTTGGGCATAGCCCGGCCCGGCGGTTCCTGGATCTGATGCACACATGATACCCTTAGATTAGCTTGAGCAAGCACGCGCTCTTGGACTCAGTACACTAATAGTTAGCTTGCACCTCATCCTAGGGCTCTTTTTCCTCACTTATAGTACGATACTTTTCGTTACATTCACCCTCAGTCTTTCTGCCCAAAAGACTGAGGTCAGTACACTCATTTACATGTCATTTCCCTTATCATTGATCAGTATCTACAGATATCGCTTACAGGTAGATACAATAATATATCCAGTCTTTCTGCCCAAAAGACTGAGATATTGCTTACAACTTGTGCCATGACTGTGTCGATATTTTGTTGGGGTGTCTGAGTTCCTGCTGGTGTTTGTTCAATGACGATATCTGGGGGTAATGGGATCTGGGGGGGTTCTGGTAGTGGGTCTTGGTATTCAAGGGGTTCTTCAGGTGCGTCAACTGCGATAGGTTCTGCCTCTTCGGTTGTGTCCACCGCAAGTTCCTCTCCTTCTGAGATGTGTCCTAGTTCTAGTTCTTGTTCGTGTTCTCTGGTGAATACCAGTCGTTCGGAAGTACACAGTGATCCGTTGATAAAGTAGAGTGGATACCACTTGTGGTCTGAGTATTCGACAGGTAGGGCTTTTCGTCCTGGTGGAAAGATCCAATATCCCCAGCCCTGGTTGTCTTGTCTCCAAAAGACATTCGGTCCTCTAAAGGTTTGATCGAGGTCATTCTTTGTTCTTCTTTTTACGTTGAAGAAATCTTCAGGGTACCACGGTCCGTTGGGTACGTCAAATTGTCCAGGTATGCTGGGTAGTCGTTGTCTTCCTTTTCCTTTGGTGCGACTGCTACTTGCTTCTGCCAGGGTGCAGACTAGTCCTTATGTTAGGGTAGGACGTTCCCTTCTGTACGACTTGTACATCTTGGATGACAGAGGCAAGTGTCGTTCGATGCTCAAGTTAAGAGCAAGAGTTCGGGTGGTTCACAAGTAGAGAGGAGGGACTGGAATGCAGGCACCCAGTATAGGAGTTCTGTATAAAGTCCTGTTTATTGAGAAGGACTAGTCTGCAGTACAAGGCAGTATCCTACAGGTTTATATAACTAATGGTACAATGAGGTCATTGGAGCGTAGTGGAGTCAATGATGTCATGGATGGGGCTCCTTAGCAATCATGGAGTCATGGTGGAGTACAGTGACCTCATTATGAGGTCATAATGATGAGGAAGGCTGTGTGGCAAGTGGGGCAGTCATGGGGTCAAGTGAAAGGGAGGGTGCACAGTCAGAAGAAAAGAAAATAGAGTCCAAATGTGTATTGTAACACCCCCTGCCCAGACCAGATCCACCATGAGTACCTTGGGGCTCGGCTCAGTGCCTAGCCGGATTGTTTCAATTTTTTCTATGTTCTCTTCTCCCTTTGTCTCATTTCCCTTATATCCCTTATGAGTTATTATTTGGTCTGAGTTATTATAGCAGTTACTCTCATGTTTTCATCTATATGTATCATGTGTTCCTTGGCAGGAGCTACCTATGTAGTAGTTACGACGGCCGTGGAGGGTCTTAATGCTGAGGCGGGGACCCAATAAAATCATTCAAAAAAAAAAAAAAAAAAAATGCAAGCAATTCATTGGCCACAACGAGCCACTTGACTTTTATTTCTGTGATGTCCTTCCATGTATCCGCTCATTATTTGGCAATCCCAATTTTGCACAGGATCTTCTCTTGGCCCCGGAACACCACTTTACTGATGAAAACAAAACATCCCATGTTTTCAATGAGATGCACACCGGAGATTGGTGGTGGTCCATGCAGGTACATCTGAGTATTATACTTGGAGTAATTATTAACCAAAATTTCTGTTAGACGTCACTTGAACAGCAAACTCCAGGTGCCACTGTCATCCCTGTCATCATCTCATCTGATAAGACTCAACTGACCCTTTTCCAGAGCAAGACGGCATATCCTGTTTATCTAACGATCAGGAACATTCCAAAGAAGATTCGCCGAAAGCCATCGAGTGGTGCGCAGCTTCTGATCGGCTATATCCTGACAATGTGCCTGGAGCAGCTATGGAATCAAATGGCTCGATGCTGTGCTTTGGGCAATATCTTTCATAGCTGTATGACTAAATTGTTATCTCCGCTCATTGCCTATGGGGAAAAGGGTATTGCTATGATGAGTGGAGACGGTGTCTGGTACTGTTGCCACCCTATTTTGGCCGCCTTTGTTGGAGACTATCCAGAACAAGTCCTGGTGAGTTGCACGTTCAATGGTCACTGTCCGAAGTGCACTGCTCCACCTGATCAACTTGGAAGTTATCAACACTTCCTGCTTCGCAACCTCGATGAGGCGTTTGGGATTTTCCAATTAGCAGATGGTGACGCAAGTGCGTTTCATGCCACGTGTAACAAGGCCTGCCTCAAGCTCATATTTCACCCTTTCTGGGAGCACCTTCCATTGTCCAACATTTTCCTCTCTATCACACCGGATGTACTTCACCAGCTTTCTCAAGGTGTCTTCAAACATCTTCTTGCCTGGGTGACTAGTCTGGATGCTTTTGGTCCAGATGAGATCAACTTCCAATGTTGTCAGCTACCCCCTAATCACTCTATACAGCTCTTCCTGAAAGGGATCACTTCCCTCTCACGCATCTCTGGCCAGGAACACAAGAACATCACACGAATTCTCCTTGGATTAGCTATGGGTATTCCACTTCCCAGTGGCTGCTCACCAGCCCGGTTAATCTGGGCGATGTGTGCCTTAATTGACTTCTATTATCTCATGCAGTATCCCTCACATACGATGGCATCGCTACTATGTCTCAATAACTCTCTCACATAGTTCCATGACAATAAGTCAATATTCTTTGACCTTGGGATAAGAGATCACTTTAACTTCCCTAAGATGCACAGTCTCATGCACTGTCATGCTAACCATGACGTGACCCAACAGGTGACGAGCGTAACCTCGTGCACCCAGAATGTTCCACATTAGCCTACCGTATTCCAACTCGCTCTTCTGTATTCCACGATATTCCATCATGTCCCGTTGTGTCCTAGTATACGCTGGTAGCTTCCATAGAACCGTGTATATAAGCCAACATATGTCTATGAACAAGCCCTAAGCTTGTTCTTCTGTGAATCTATTGGGTTTCCAGCAGACTCAGGCCTGAACACCAGTTAGTCCACTGGTTGACAAAAGGACTCTTCGTCTCATAGGCACTGTGCTTGCTCATAAGCCAAACCCTGAACCTTCAAAGTCCTCAAAGACTATAAAGACCCCGAAAGACCCGAAAGACCCGAAAGTACTTTATTGTCTTTAAATGACTTTATCATCTTTTCGGACTTACCCGAACGAACCTTGACACGCATCACCTGAGGCATGACATTAGAACGAGCTTACACCACGAATGACACCCGACCGATCTAGCTGAACACCACGATGACGTCGACTAGCCACGATTGGCGAATCATCCGCCTTGACCAACGAAAGCCGACAGAGGCCCAACTTGCAGAATTGGCCTTGCCATTCGAAATCACACCAGAATTGGAAAATAATGTGCCAGACCAATTTCTACGAGAAAACCAACGCGACATGTACATTATCTTCTACATGACCCCCGACGTCGACCAATCTCCATGGCAAGGATACTTCTGCAAATACAAAGAAGCAAAGATGGCTGTATCTAACCTGTTCGGCATCTGGTTCGAAATACGCCGACGAAATGACAAATGGGAGGCCTATCGAGTCCTCCAGGCATCATTCAATGCCAAACAAACTCCACTAAAGGGGATCGATCTTGCAAAACTTACCGCAACAGGAGAACCCCTCCCAACGTCACGAGCCCCGACGCAACCAGGAAGTCGTGCGGAAAATATCAAAATCATTGAGACACCTGAGGAACACGAGCCGATGGCTGCGAGGTCGTCTCGCACTGAGCAAGGAGCGAGGCGTCCTGACCCTCGGCGCCCTCGCAGCACTGGCAACGACCTGATGTCACTCGAGTACCTCGATGCCAAACCGATCGAGGAAAAACAGATCCGATTGGAGGGAATACCGCCTGACCGTTTCGACGGGGATCGAAGGAAGACCACCCGATTCTTAACACAATTCAAATGATACATGCTCATGAATCGCAGCGCAAGTATTGCACGCGATCCGTACAAACGAGCAGCATTCTTCCTAAGCCTCGTCAAAGGACCAAAAGTCGAGGGATGGACCGAGCGCAACTACACTTGGCTCGATGATGTCGAACATGGTAACGAATTGATGCCATTTGGAATGACAGTTTGGGACGTCCTCGAGGGCGACTTCAAGCGATCATTCACCGATTACGCGGCTCACAAACAAGCCCTAGAAGACCTGTGAAAGCTACGAATGGAAGGAGGGGCAGTGGACGAGTACATCGCCAAATTTCAATTACTCGCTCACCGTGCTGGCATCGACGCCAACAACCCAATGGCCATGACCCTCTTCGCCCAAGGTCTTCCTGCCCAGTTGGCCGATGCCTGCATCGATTGAGAAAGCCCCGAGTCGTTCGAACAGTGGAGCCACACAGTGCAAACGCAGAACAGAAATTACCTGCAAAAGCAGGCGATAAAGAAGGGAAGGAACGCCCTCCACCCGAACCCAGCCCCTCGAAACCCCCAAGGGTTTTTCTGGTGCCGACCAAATCAATCGGGAAACACCAGGAACACGGCACGACTACGACTCCCACCCCGTAACCCAAACACAATGGATGTAAGTGCCGGAGCGGCCCGAAAGGCAGTTACTGAAGCTGACAAAGAAAAACATTGCAAAGAAGGAAGGTGCTACGAATGCTCACGACAGGGTCACGTGGCCCAAAACTGTCCCAACAGGAAACCACGCATCAAAGCAGCCGATTCCCATGCCACTTCGGACGTGTCCAAAAACCCCCAGAAGGTTCCCACGCCGCCTCAAAGCGTACAGGGGTTAGCCTCCACCCTCCTAGCCCTGTCAGAAGAAGATAGGGAGGAATCCATTAAATGTATGAGGGCACAGAATGAGGATATGGGTTTTCAGGACGCCTGAGTGCTATAGCTCTCATTCGGGTGTGTAGTTCTAACACAGTATATGTCTCCAAGAATCGATCAATACGAGTGGATTTGATATGCTATGTTGGAGACGAACGAGCTATGACGACCGCGCTGTTCGATACCAGTGCAACAGAAAACTTCATTCACCCAAGAACCCTCGAAGCGTACAATATCACACCACAAAAACTGTCTCAACCACGAAGGGTGACCAATGTCGACGGAACAACCAACACAGCAGGAACGGTGACAGAAGGAGCCGTGATTACGCTCACACACCAAGGGCGAACCCAGAAACACGTCTTCTTAGTCGCCGATATAGGGGAAGACAACTTTATCTTGGGGTACCCCTTTGGTGAAAGCACACAACCAAAGATCAACTGGGAAAAGGGCTGCATCGGTGGCCCAGTATGGATGCACCAAGATTTACTACAACTCCCAGCCAAGATCAAAGTATCCAAGGACAAACAACTGTTCTACCTCCCAATCAAATGAACCACCACCGTTGCCCAGCAGTTAGCCAAAAAGGCAACAGATAAAACCAGATGACACTGGACCGAATTAGTCCCCAAAGTGTACCACCCATACGGCAAGGTATTTGAAGAAGAAGCATCCGAGAGGTTCCCCGGAAAAAAACGATGGGACCATGCCATCGAACTAAAACCTGATGCCCCCTCATCCCTTAATTGTCGCATCTATCCCCTATCTCCCAAAGAACTCGATGCACAAAGAGAGTTCCTCACCTCCAACCGTTGACTAAAAAGGATCCGTCGGTCCAAATCACCGTATGCGGCAGGCTTCTTCTTCATGAAAAAGAAGGATGGCAAATACAGACCAGTCCAAGACTATCAACCGTTAAACAAATGGACCATCCCGAACAAATACCCCCTTCCACTCATCACCGACCTCGTCCAGGAACTATCGGGCAAAGAGCTGTTCACCAAGTTCGACGTCCGATGGGGCTATAACAATATCCGTATCTGAGAAGGAGACGAGTGGAAGGCCGTGTTCAAGACAAGCGAAGGACTCTTCAAACCGACAGTAATGTTCTTTGGACTGACAAACTCACCCATGACCTTCCAAACAATGATGGACAACATCTTCCAAGAAGAGATTGCCCAAGGATGGCTCAAAATCTACATGGACAATATGGTCATCGCCACAAGGAACAACGCCAGAGAACACAAAGATAAAGTAACCAAAGTGCTGCAGAAACTACAGGAACACGACTTGTATCTGAAACCAGAAAAGTGCTCCTTCAGCCAGCAAGAAATCGAATACCTTGGCATGATCATAGGTGGAGGACGCGTCAAGATGGACCCCATTAAAGTCGAAGGAGTGCGCAATTGGATGGAACCGACCACCCTCAAGGAATTACGGGGTTTCCTAGGCTTCTGCAATTTCTATCGCGCCTTCATATCGAAGTACTCCAACTTGGCATGACCGCTCAACAACATGACGAGGAAAGGACACCAGTGGCATTGGGGCCAACCCCAGCAGGATGCCTTCGACGCCCTGAAGGAAGCATGCACTACCTACCCAGTCCTGCGGACACCCGACTGGAATAAACCATTTGTCCTCGAAACCGATGCCTCTGGCTATGCCATCGCAGCAGTTATTGGACAGGAGTTCAACGATGGGTTGCACCCTATCGCATTCTATTCCCGCAGCCTTGTCAAAGCCGAACATCGGTACGACATCCATGACCTTGAGCTTCTCGCTGTAGTCTTCGGATTCAAGCAAGGAAGAGCCCTGTTCCTCAGAGCCCACCACCCAATAGATGTCCGGACAGACCACAAGAACCTGGAATACTTCAAAGTCCCACAGAAAGTAACCAGTTGTCAAGCCCGCTGGTTCACCTTCCTTCAGGACTTTGATTTCAAGATCTCCCACATTCCTGGCCACACCAACACACTACCTGACATTCTCTCACGGCGCTCAGACCTTAACAAGGGGGTGATAGAGAACGAAGAACCCTGCATCCTGCTTCCCCCCTCCCTTTTTTCTTCTCAACCAACCACCCCCCTTCGCTCTCTACTCTCCAAGACGTACATACCTGACGACCTAGTCAAACGATGTGCCTTGCTACAACAGATACACGATGCACCCTCAGGAGGTCATCCAGGCATTGCCAACACCTGGGACCTGGTACGACGATGGTATGAAGGGCCTAGACTCCGAGACTTCACGGAACAGTACATCAAAGGGTGTGCCATCTGCCAGGAATCGAAAACACGTCCCATACCCAAGGCACCCCTCCAAAGGTTCGATACTAACGTCATGGCCGGCCCCTTCCAATCCGTCTCGATGGACCTAATAACCGACCTACCACCAGTTGAGGGATACGACGCCATACTCACTATTGTCGACCAAGGCTGCTCCAAAGCGGCAAGATTCCTCCCCTGTACAAAAGAGGTCGACGGACCAGGCATAGCCAAACTGTACCTCCAGAACATCGTCCCCTGGTTCAGGATGCCGAAAAGAATCATCTCTGATCGAGACCCACGATTCACATCTGGGTTCTCAAAAGAAATGGCAAAAGGGCTAGGAATCCAACAGAACCTGTCGACAGCTTTCCACCCCAGAACCGACGGGCAAACCGAACGCATGAACGCCTGGCTGGAACAGTATCTACAACCCTGGACGTCAACCCAACCCACTATTTGGGCACAGATGCTTCCTATCACAGAATTCGCTCACAACTCCTGGAGGCATGACGTCACCAAAGCTACACCACACAAACTCCTCATGGGATTCAACCCCCAAGTACATATTGAGGAAATCAGTGACCAGGTCCCCGCTGCGACAGAACGGATGGAACAGATGAGGCAAGCCAGACACAATGCACAAAAACGCCTCGAACATGCGCATCGGTCATGAGGCAGGCAACCAAGAGAATTCCAGGAAGGAGAAGAGGTGTGGCTGGAGGCGACCAACCTCTGAGTCAGAACGCCCAAGAAATTATCCCCTAAACGAGTAGGACCCTTCAAGATATCACAGAAGGTGTCCAACGTTGCCTATCAGCTGGAACTTCCCCCATCGATGAAGATACACGATGTGTTCCACATTGACCTTCTTTCCCCTTTCGTTGAAACAGCTGCGCACGGCCCCAGCTTCACGAGACCACCACCAGAAGTCGAAGGAGAAGAGGAGTATGAAATCGACTCGATCATTGATGCCAGGAGGTTTGGGCGAGGCAAAAAGCTCCAATACCTCGTCCATTGGAAGGGATATCCCAATTCGGACAACTCATGGGTGGATCATAAGGACATACACGCGCCCGAGCTTATCAAAGCCTATTATAGACATTCCCCCATGGGTGGACAAACAAAGGTATAAAAGTACGACTTGCTCAAGACAAAATCCCCATCGCAGAACTCCAATCCCCTTCGACCTCTTCTACCATGTCTCAACCAACCTCTTGACCCACGACCCCCTTTGATATCGACACCCAAGTAGCATGTCGATCTTATCGACAAAATCTTGCGGACGCCACCGAGCATGCTGCCATGATCGCGATCAATGCGGACGCGCATGGCTGGGATCTGCCTAACACCATTCGAAACCATCGTAACCACCCTCTGACACCAGGGTCACTCAGACGTCTCGAGGAAGCCGCGTGCCTCCTGATGGAGCACTTGGCCGAACAAGCCGAAGAACCTATCATCATTCCCAACCCCACCTACAGACCCATTCCCCCGCGTGAAGCCGTCCTCCTGTTGGACGAAAACAAAAACATACTCGACAACAACCTGCTCTCCTACCCCTTGTGTTCCCCCCTTCCCCGATACCCAGGCAACAAAAATGACTACACCTGGCCGACTGGCAACAAAGCCATGGACCTCCCTCTTCCACCGTCACCAACCCCTTCTCCTGCGTCAAGCGCAACGTCCACAATAGAACTAACAACCCCAGCAGCTCGAGGAGACGAGGAAGGCGCAGGCGCTTACAATGGCTGGCAGGTCAACTACACAGAAGGGCAAGGGGCACTCTATCCCTTCTTCATCCCGGACAATGAGGGTGCTGTCATCACCGCCCCTCTTATCCAGTATCAACTTGATGCCAGGCCCTTCCCTATGATCCACGCCACACAACAACGAGGCAATAGGGTGTATACCAAGTCACTCAGAGCCCGCACACATCCGTACCCCTGCCCAACTATGACGCGCAACCAGGAGGCCACATTTCAGGCAAACCAGGCCTATACATTCCTGGTTGACCAAGCCCTCAAGCTCGAAAACGACCTGTCCCTGGCCACAGAGGTAGTGCGCCTACGGGAAGCACAGTACATCGTCAAGCAGTCAGCAGAACAACTGGCACAAGGTGTCACACCTAAGTCCTAAGCGTGTCCACAAGTCTAGCTAAGGCGCGGTATGCCTTCTGACTTGTCTGGGTCTGTC
>QLPC01002168.1:18140-54454 GCA_003314055.1 Lactifluus hygrophoroides | reverse complement strand
TAGGTGTGATAGGTCCGGTTTCTTATCGAACCAGACCTCTTAGGGGGTACGGCCGGAGAGGAATTTAGTCGCAGTTAAGTTCGTCAAATAAGAAGCTGTCAGGATGAAATCGGCCCACATTTCGAGGGGAACCTCGCGGCTAAGTCTCATTGTGCGCGCCTTACTCATGAGCGTCCGGCGCAAGCGCTCGACTTTTCCGTTCTGTAGGGAAGTATGCGGCGCGGTAAACTGGTGAGTGAAACCTTGCTCCGCGCACCAGGCTGCCATACGTTCTGAGCGCAGCTCTCCGTTGTCATTTACGAGAAAGCAGAGACGTTGGTTAGATTGTCGTTCGGCGGATGGCAACCAAATTCGAAGGGCATCGAATGCGACCGATTTGTTTTTGAGTAAACTCGTCCAGTGATAATCAGAGAAGTCATCAATAATATTCATCATGTACAAGAATCCCGATCGTGAGCGAACTGACTGCAGACCAGATGGGTCTACGTATACCCTTTCTAAACATCTAGTGGCCTTCTCCCCCTCGCGTTATTTCGGAATAGGTGATCGCGTCTACTTCCCCCAGGCGCATGTGTCACAGGTGGGCGGCGTCCGTGAAATGTCGGCGGGCATACCTTTTGCAACTCCATCTCGGGCCATTTCCAGCACAATGCGGTAATTGGCGTGCCACAAGCACCGGTGCCATGTTTCAGGGTCGGGCGGTTGGGACAAGGCAGCGAAGGCGCGACTGTCGTTGACGATGCGGAACGAGGAGGGCGGTATGCTGTAAAGGCGTGGATGGATTGTTCTGGTGCCTTGAGCGACTTTGCGGCTGCTGGCATCCGTGATAATGCATTGACCGTTCCCAAATCTCGTGTTGAGCCCAAGGTCGTCGAGCGCTGGAACTGAAATGAGGCGTACGTTAGTCGTGGGAGCGTACAAGACATCGTGCAGCTCGAGATACAAGCCGCTCGATGTAGTGGACTCGAGGATTATTGTGCCGGACGCAACTGCAACGGTGACAGAGTTCAGACCTGAGATTGGACGCGGGGGGATGGGTTTCAACGATTGGAAATCTGAGTAGACACACGAGATATGGTTGGTGGCCGCTGAGCCAAGGTAGAAGGGTGGTGATGCCAGCGTTACGAGGGCGCATTCGGCATTCGAGGCGTCGTCATTTTCTTCTGTTGCGATCAGGGTGGTGTGAGTGTCGATCTCGACGGACCATTCATTGTATTCATCGTGGTCTGCCTGACTGAGCACGAGCGGGTCCGTCGCGGACAGATCGTCGACCGTGTCCTCCGAAGCAATATGGACAGAGGGTCTCAAGGGCGCGTTGTCGATTCGGTATCGGACGCCGCCAATGTTAATGAAGGGAGGCGCAGACGACGACGTGGCCTTGTTTGGTCCGGGACCGGCTCTCATGTTCCCACGAGCCGCGCGCTGAGGAAGGATTGCCTCGTGGGCTGACAACCCGGCGAGCTTGCCGCCGGGGGCAACGCAGAAGTCGATCGTATGACCGGATTTTCTTGCAATTTGGGCAGATGATGGTCCGAGGCGAAAATACGGCGGGGAGGGCAATAGGGGACGACGACGGGGGAGCATGGCGATGGTCTTGCGTCGAGCGCAACTCGTAGTAATGACGCATCCGTCGGTCAAACGTATCCTCGGTTAGTGTGCCGTCCATTATGGTGGGCGTGAGGTTGTCATAGACCGAGGGATGCGTGTATTTTAGCCCTTGGAAGAGGTAAAGGAGGGCTAATTTTCCGGCATCCAATTGCCCCGCGTTTCCAATTTGATGAACGAGGTCCCGAAATAAGGCGATTTGGACTTCGTAGTTGCTCGGGTCGTCGTCGAATCTGATCTGTCCAACTCGCTGAAAGAGTTGGAGGTACGAGATGCCGCTGCGCTGTTCGCGCCTTGCTCCTCCTCCGGATCTCCGTCGAGTTGGGGTCCTTTCGTGGGGGTGGGCTGAATGAGTGGCCGTTGCGTCTTGGGCCCGGCGGCGACTTGACTGGGAGGTTGCGGGGCTGCGCGAGCGGTCAAGCTCGGCGATGTCTGTCAGAGGGCTCAGATCACCAACGAGACCAGTGCCAGACATGTTAAGAAATGAAGACAAAGTATGACGACAATAGAGAACGGGACGGCTAAGAGCGACGACGATAAACGGCAAAGACGAGCAAGTGACAGCAACAGATGACAGAGACAAGCAAGTGACAGTTCGTACGGCAATAGACAAGAAGGCTGAGGCGATGGCGATTCACGCAGAGCCCCCAGGGCCCATAACCTAAAAATCTGTAAAAGTATACACCTCAGCCGAGTCATGAACAAGGGTACCGCTATTGACGAGCGACTATTTATACGTATCGTATTCCGTATGGAATTTCTATAGTGCATTATCATGTGTTTTTCGTTCTTGCTTCGCATCGTAGGGTATTCTAAAAACGGCTTATCGTATTCTAAAGTAAACCGATCGTGCGTTAGGGGGGATCATCGATCGCTCTCTCGTCCCTATCGTAGAGTTCTTACTCGACAACGGTCCACGGCGCAAATGCAGGTGCTCAAAGTGGTAACCCTTTCACCTCCCATCAGCCAACGGGAATATCAATGTTGCGGAGTTGCTGACCAAACAGAGCGCATATATTGATCAACGGAATGACGTCGACGTCGGAGAAACTGCATTGCACTTCGATGGGCTTCTAGGGTCACGTGCAAAATCCTTACCGTTTCAACCGCAGCACGAAGCGGCCATCTTGACATAGTCAAACATCTACTCGAGTCGGGCGCAGATATCAACACGCGAAACGAAGGTAAAAAGTCACCACTTTATGCGGCCATTGAAAACGGGAAACACGAGGTTGCAAGATTCCTTTCTGAGAGCATGGAAGAGGGTGTTGACCGTCGGGATTGCATGCCAGTGGACATTGCGATTCGCGAGACTGGACATGATGTCACAAAAACAGATCTCGGCGTTGTGAAGTCGTCACCTGGCCCTGACAGCCAGAAGACACCATCGCATACCGCATTGAAAGAGGGGAACCCGATACTGTACGGTCATCATTCGAACGAAGGGTGGATGTCAACGAACGGAACCAATCTAACCACACTCCTTTGATTGTGGCCTCATAGACGGGAAATATGGAAATTGCAAAGTCGTTGATCCGGTATGGCGCCGATGTAAATTCTCGGGACATGTTGGGATGGACTGCGTTGCAAAGTGCCTCACGACGTGGACATCTCCTGTTACTCGACCACGGTGCTGATGTGGACGCTCAGAAGCAGGATTACTGGACTGTGTTACAACTTGCGTCGTTGAATGGCCACATCAAGGTCGTCAAGTTGCCGCTCGCTCGGAATGCAGATATGCAGCTGAGGAACAAGGAAGGCTGAGACTCCAGCGCAGGAAGCCGTATGCACCGGACAGCGGGAGATAGCAAAGATATTTTTGGAGTATGGTGCTCATGAGAAGTATACCGGCAGAGGTCACCGTATTGGTATGAACGCATTGTTTTCTGATCACTGCAGTGAGTTGACAGCATTATCGTAGTTCTTGATATAGCTTGAAATGCGGTGGAATCAGGACAAAAAAGTCATCTCTACAATTTGATATTTCATTTATTTCGGCACGGGATAGTAGTCAGTGTCGCGGTGTACTTATACTGTATTATCACGGTAAGTTATCTAGTTATCAGTTGATTGCTCGATCTTTGGGCTGATGGATATCATTAATACACGCGTGTTGACCGCGATCGTGCGCACGTTCTGCAGTGAAGGCAGGAAATGGCAAGGTCTTCAGGCTCGCAATTAAGAAGCACGCATCATTTAGTCGCCGTGTATAATTGGGCTCCAGATAAAATCGCCATCCCAACCCGACACTCAGATGTCCAAGTTGCGTGTCGTCCTAATACCGCTTTCTGCCCGTATTGTGTAGGCTCGGCTCGGAATCTTTCATATTCGATGGACCCAGTCCTATTGTTTGCCCGAGAAATATTTCAAGTATTTAAAGTATTACACAACAGATCATTTCCTGCCGCAGACTCTTAGAACTTCCATCCACCCGCGAGGCACATAATATCCTCGGGGTCATACTCCTTTCTGATTTCACGCAGCCGCTCCAAATTTTGACCATACATCTCTTCCAATGGCGTCCCAAACAATGCGTAATTTGGATAAACTGGTGCGCCTTTCAGATCTTGACCATCCTTGACTCCTGCTGCAACTAATGACGCGTGGGAACTACGAATTGCATCTGCTATGTATCTGTCGGCAGATTTGTTGGACCACCCAACATAGATGTTCGATGTGGAGAAGGGGCGTGAGCGGTCTGGCGGGTACGCGCTTGGCTCTCCGTGCGTGAGAAAACCAGGCTCGTATTTATCAAAGGTATAAACGACTAAGACGTTTGAGTCATACTTGCTGAGGTTCTCGCCCCAGAACTATTTGAAGGTAATCGAAATTTGTTGATATCAATATAGTGATGATTCAGTCGCTCACCTTGGTCTCATTTCCATACGCTTCGATGACAGGCTTGGGAAAGCGCACCATGGAGACACCATCGAAACGGCCACTGCTGTATGACCACTAGAGAGTAAGCAAAAGAAAGGTTTGCATGCAGACCTATATTAGAACACACAGTTCGTAGGTGGGAAGAAAGAGGCCCGTAAGGAAATCCGTAAAGGATCCGTTGAAGATGGACGTTGATGAAGTCGACAGTTGCAGAAGTTCATCGTAGAGGCCTTCAGGAGGTTTTGGCTCATCGTAGAAGAGACTTAAGTTTAAAGTTACCTAGAAGAGATCGGCTGAGACATCTATGGAGCTGTAAAACTCGGAACCTTACGCTGCCATTGGTATAGATGACCTGGCACTGTTGAACTGCTTTGTGATCATGTTCTTGAGTTAGGAACTTGGCGAAAGTTGCTTGAGCATCCACCATTAGATCTCCCGCAAAATTGAGCGAAGCAGCCTGTTGCATCGTCATTATCAACGTCATAGGTATGCCTTCGCTTAGAGCGAACATACCCAAACATCAGTTTGTGTATGAAATCTATAAGTAAATTTGGTGGCAATTCCCTGTCAGTGATCGACATAATATTATTACTTGCGTAGTGTTGCAGGATCGTCGAGGGACTCACATAGTTGTTAAATCCACCCTTATACACATGAGCTCGTCAACGTGAAGTTTTTGAAGGCAGTATTACTATTATTGCGTACCCTGAGCGCAAACCAAAGATCTTGATCTTCCTCTATCACAACTTTTACGTGTCCATTTGGTAACACCAGCTCGAATGCCGTCACAGTGTCTATGGCAAGCCCGTATTGGTTAGTCTTCCAAGAATATCCTGAAACTTCTCTGAGTCCGTCCGTCTTCGGAATGATCGAAGACCGGGATCACCTCCCCCAAGCGTAAAACCAGCAACGCCGACCTTATTCAAGCGGGCTCCAACAACATTGATGCCCTTCGGGACTAGGTACGCGTACACCTCTCCCCAGGTGAGCCCTGCTCCAATCTCAACCGTCTTTGAGTCTTCGTGGACGACAATACTATTCATTCGCCTTAGTGAGATGTGGACACCGAAGGACGAGGAGAATCCGGGATTAAGGGTATGACCGCCGCCTTTGACCGCAAATGGTGTACGAGTCGAGGCAAGTTCCCGGATCTGCCGTGTTCGATTCAGGCCGAGTCAACCCCGGCCGATAGGGGGTCACCACTTACGATTATCCCGACGTCCTGTGGCGTTCCCGGTTCCACTGAACACGCAGATACTTGGGAGCTCGAATTGGCCCAGTGAGAAATATCTGTGCTGAACTCCGGCGACCCTTGGATTCATGGTATGAGCTACTGAAAGTAACTGGCGATATGGGTGACTCAACGGCAAAGACACACCTGGATAAAATACCTGGGATGCGAGGGAGATAGATTCTGCTATCCTCACGCATGTCAAGTTGTAGCTGCCTACTGAGGATGACCATTCGTGTTTAGCATCAGCGAGATCTTTGAAACGAAAGTCATGGTTAAGCGCGCTCTGCGAAATCGTAGTGAGGATAGCAGAAAGAATGAATACACAGGCAAGAGTAGTGGCCCTCAACATGACCGTAGTGGCCTGGGGGGTTCAAACCACAAACCACAAACGTATTTATGGTCTGATATAGAAGACCAACGATTAGGGTAGTCCGCGGAATATCGATTCAGGAGGGTCAAATTGTGCACGTGCTGGTACGAAGTTGCAGTTTACCAGAGCTCATGAATGACTTCTAGAAAGAAATTTTGGTGATTATTACGCCCATTTCTTGGGAAACCGTCATAAGTTTGTCATAGTCTTCGTGTCCGACAGCCCCGGACTCCGACTCACCGAGATGATCACGGTCGGACAGTTTCTCAAAACCGGATTGCTTTGAGTTGTGGCAGATGGGTTGGACGGTGATAACTCGGATCAGCAGTTGTGGCGTGATCACGATGACGCCCGGCTGCCGCTGGTGGTCCACCATGGGATGCGAACCTGAACCTGCCAGTGTTGTTGCCAGTCTCTTAGAGTCGATCTGTACTGTACTGTACAAGCAAGTTCCAGACCATAGTCATTGCCACCGCGCTCCACATTGAACTCACTGGTTCTTCTCACCTGCAGTCACTGGCACCTGCAGTGCCCAGTTCATAAACTACACTACGGCCCATGCATGGAATCTCCATTACAGAAGCCCCCCCATTTACGTCCAAATTGCAAAGGAGTGGGTTCCGACAGACACCGAGTCTACCCCTCGATGTGCGAACTCGGTCAGGGGATGCAGCGGCCGAGACGCCGAGACGGTGCTAACTCCGTCACTGGCCTGCAGACCTGGTACAGTCGTAGGGTAAGCGTCAGTTGACCTCGGTAATGAGGATTGTTTTCTTTTTTTTTTTTTTTTTGGACAAGCGATATATTACAGTAAGTAGCAGTAGATAGTAACATAAGTTACCTGACAACCCTACTTAACGCGCTGAGGATTGTTTTCTTACGTGCATGCACTTCATACTCAGACCGGTCCCTGCATCTCCGTAATTTTGTACAGTATAATAGCGAAGGCATACGTCTACATGCCCGGGCCTATCCAGCCCTTGGTTTCACACGACCCTTCCCTGGGGCTCGCAATTGCATGGCTCACACATCTCGGATGATATCGGATGGTCAGGGCAGATATAAATAGGCGCTGTCTCCTGAGACCTCTCATAGGATGGCCTTGTTCGTTTCCCTTGCACTATCAGTCGCGGGCAGCCTTGTCAGGTTTGTTCGCTCCCGAGTCCCCTCCCTAAACTTACTACCCCCGCCCTGCTCGATGTCTTCTCGCACCTGACAAATTGACATAATCGGCCTACTGGAGACGAACGTAAAATCCCAATTGCGACATCTCCCAAACCATATTTTGTATTGCCCTGCAGGGCTCTGGTAAAGCTAGGATTCGGACACAAGCCGCGCAGTGGGGATGAAGGGAACAAACCATCGAGACGATACAAATGCAGCAAGGTAAAGTCCTTTCCTACTACATAGATGACGGTCTCTTACTGTATCGCGAACAGGCTTCCTTGAGAGATACTGTATGCAATTGGGTGAAATGTAAAGGGCACACATATCGGCTCAAAATGTCCTGGGTGCTTTCGACGCGCGCGGCATCTCCAGGGCACAAAGACTGTATATATGACACAAAGGCACGGGAGAATGACAAAGGGTTCCGTTGTGCTCAGATGTCCATTGCCAAAAACATATTTGGAATGGCGTACTGCGGGCGGATTCCAGGCAGAACTATCCATGGCGATGATGGCCCATGATGCCGTATGCGGGTCACGTTGGTGTTTTCTTGCTTTTGACAAATTGAAGGCGCGGGTATCACAGAAGTGTGCCTCGAATTACATGCTGCGGACATTGATGCAGTAACCATTAATAGGCCTGGGCAAGATTACGCATTGTTGCACAAATGTAAGTTAGAAGTTCTTGCTACATGGCGGCAGAATTTCCAATCATTCATGATAGATTAATGGCGACTTGTTGAGGGTGCGCAGACTTGGTCATCTGCGATATAGTACCTCTTGTTATTGGGAACTGGGAATCCCGTCCATTGCTTACGACTTGTACTTCCATTGCTACGAGGACCTCGTCTTTTTCTAGCCACTCCATAGTCATTCCACCCAAGAGCGTTTAAGTATGAACCTTAAAGAGCCGGTTCGAATGCCAGGCAGTAAACCTGACTGGTACAGAGGCGTGGGTGACCAAAAGATGTTTGCACCGCGACTGCTGGTCGGATATACGTCCCATCTGTCGGCTCACGGCTCAGTGACAGCTCAACTCCACTTCTGAAACCAGGCAAGTTGACGTGGCTCGCCATAAAGTGGGATAGCAAGTTGCTTGGGAATCACCTCACACGAACGACGTGTTCAGAATGCATGCTGGAATTCTCTCATAGCGCATCATACGAGACTGCAAACCACATAATCGCATAAAACGTAGGAGTAGACTACGAGCGGCCGCCTGCTGCCTTTTGCTGTGACTTGATGACACGCTTGACGACTTTCGCTTCCTCTATCAGGAACGCACGAACAATACTGTTGTCGTAATGTCGGCCATGAGTGGCAGCCAACGAAAACAACATCAAGACATACCGCGAACGCACGCAGCCACCACACCTCGAACCACCATATGCCCGGGTGACGTGCTTTTTCGTCTTAGACACGGTTGCGTACTCGCGCGGGCGCAGGGCAACAACCTAGACCGTGAGATGAGCGGAGCCCAAGGTGAAACTAAAAGCACGGTGGGGGATACGCACTCCGCTGAGCTTCGAACCGCAGTCGCCGCACTTGGGTGCAGTAGGGAGCTTTTTGATATGGTGGTAGCGGAGGACACCGCCTGGGGTCTTGACGATGCGCCGTCGTGAGGACGTTGTGTTGTAGGGTTGACGCTTGCGGAGAGTGACACGCTGGGCCATTGCTGTTCTGTGTAGGGAAAAGATCTGGATAAATATCATGAGATTGTATGCGCGTAGAATGGAGTGGGAGACAGTCAGGCGGGAAGGCAGTTATCGTCATCTCCATCGCAAAGAAATCAGCTTTTTCTCATCCCCTCATTCTCAATCTCTCCATCGCACAACAGTAAGCTGAACGGCCGCCAGATATGGACCTCCCGCCCTGCACAGGAAATCCCTCCCGACGGAAATTTGTGAATTGAGTACGACCACCCACCTTACAAATTGGGATTCAAGCTAAATGTACCGTCGTCAGCGATGGTACCAAGGGTAACAATGACAATTGCTCACCTTTCTCGCTCTTGCGGCGCCGACGATGTTCAACGTTGACCAAGTGTTTGTGGGTATGGTGGCGGCGGTGGCTTGAAACTATGTAGTTAATCGGTATTATCCGGGGTGATCCGCACGTGCATTCTCCCACACCCAGCAGAGGAATTTACAACGTCTGTAAGATCATTCTCAATCTTTTCGTAAGTTAAGTTACAGGGTAAATAGGATGCGACAAATGCTCTACTGTAAGTCAAAAACGCAGAAACACCCGATAGTGGTGTTTTTCCGTTGAAGCAAGAGCTCAAAGGCTAGAGACACGAGCGCCTTATTCCTCCTTCACTGGCAGCAGTTTCTTTTTCTTCGCCGCCTCCTTGTGCTTAGTATTCTTCATATCATCCCTTCCTGGGCCACCTGTGGCTCCAGAAGAATTCAACCTATCGGCATCCGCTAAGAACAGGAGTAAACTGGTGCCCAGTGCGAGCACGGCACCGATGGTGTAGCCCAGTGATGCACCGGCTGCTGGTGTGAGAGGATATGCCTGAAAATAACGGGAATTAGTCTGCTAGCATATGAAAAACGCATATGGTGGTTACCTGCCACGGGCGATCCCAGTCGAGCCCAATAGGTATGACGCCAGCCCACACCCCCAAAAACGCACCATATGTAGGGTAAAGTAGCGCGCGCTCACAGGGTTTCCTCACACTTTCCCAAAGGTCAAATGAGCAAGGGAGAATGATCCATAATGAAAAATCACTGACTTGTGTTCCGCGAATATCCGTACCCATCTATCGTTCTGAACGATCGCATCGCCGGCTGGTGCAGAGAGGAACGGGAGTCCGAGACGCGGTGGACCAAGCACGTATGCGGGAGGGAAGACGGTATATAGAGCGAGGAGCAGAGCTAACAGGGCGGTATGCGGCACATATCTGGAGAGAGCCCGCCGGCCGAGTTGGGCGAGTGAGAGTGGAAATAGGAAAGATTGTGAAGTGCACTCACTGGATGAATGGCGCTCCGAATATCACGATCACACCGTGCAGCACCAGAGCAGCGTACGCAGTGAAGAGGAAGGCATTCCAGACGTCCTGCATTGCATCGGTCAGAAAGAAGAAATGGAAATGAGTGAGCATAGGACGTACCCGCCGTTTGTGGGGATCACCTATAAGGCGCATTTCCATTGTACGCGGGCCAAGAGTTCCGTCGTGTGCCCACCGGCGTAGGGAACCGGCCCACCATGGTACAAGCAGCAGCGAGCCAAGACATGCCCATACGAGTGTCAACACCGGTCGAGCGGTGATCGGAGCAAGAAACGGATGTTGAGGTTTGTCAAATCCACGAGTGGGTGGTGGAAGCGGCAGATTTGGGATGGGAGTGGATGGGAGTAAAACAAGGGCAGCGGAGAGGAGTACGACATGGATCAGAACAAGCGGTGGATACTGTCTCGGGATGGCACTTGGGAGGGAAACCAGCTCTAGTTCTGATGCTGAGTTGTCCGATGTACCAGGAGTCGGCTGCAGTCTACGAGGTTTGTTACCAGAAGCGATAGTTTTGAGGGCTTTGCGAACGGACGCCATCTTCTCGTAGCCTTGGTTTGGCCCCTTGCTGATGTACAGTGTTCGGGCCGGCTCGGTCGGACATAGGTCACGTGATATTGATGAGACAGGGAAAAGCTCACTTCCGGAACGTCAGCTCACATCGGTTAAACATTAGTGGACCAATTTGTATAAAATGCCGCGTCCCGTGTACTGTAACTTACCATGTGGTACTTAACGTAACACGTAGTGATGGTATGATTATTTAATCTGCGCCGCAGTCTCCGCTAACCTATCCGAGTCATTCATATTTATATTTGAACTGAATATCCCTAATTGTTTTGAGCAGGGTGCAAGGATCAGATACAAGTGATCCGCCCGCAAGCGTATGATAATGTGAGGCATGGCAGTCGTCTGAATCCTCTCTGCGAAAGCTTTGCTTGGACCCATTCAGCAGACAGCGCCGGACACGGGAATCTGAGATTCCAATTGTGTCGTCAGTCCTTCTGCCTAATTTGGACGTGTCCTCCTGGTCGCATATCACAAGGTCAATCAGTGGACAAGCAAAACCTTTTGTGTACCCAGTCGCGGTAGTCTCGCGTCGCTACGCAACCCTGCCACTGAACAGAGTGATCCCTGTACTTTATCAAATGAGAACCATTATCTCTGATGCCTGGCTGAATGGAATTCTTCCAGCGAAAGCTCTCCTCGCGCCCGCCGCGATTCAGCTGAGATGGGCGGCAAGTTTCCTCTCACAGTCATGAGATTTTTTTTGTTAAATGTCCGTCTAGATCCTCTATAAAGCCGCGAGGAGCAAAGAGGACAGAAGAACCTCCCCCACCCCAACTTTACATTCTTTGCTTACACGCATAGTACGCATTCCGCCCCGCGCCATGCGCTGCTTGCCCCTCTTATTGTTCATCACTTTTTCTGTAAGCGTGGCAGGCTTCAAGCACCCGCTTTCGCAACACTGGTCTGCACGGAAGCACGATCAAGCTTTGAAGGCGCGCTCGGCAATAGCGAGCGACCCCAACCCTAATGTTATACGCCGGGGCGCGAGTCGGTTCTCAAATCCCAATGCTGCAAGTGAGTTGCATCTTTGAGTCAACTTTTGACATTTGACACTTAGACACTGCTGTCAATTCAGAGTTTTACGTAAACGGAACAGGAATACCATTGGTGGACTTTGACGTGGGGGACAGCTGGTCTGGTCTGCTGCCTATTAGTTCTCAACCGAACGAAACGCGTCAGGTATGCTGATGTTGCGCTTACCTTTGTATACGGTAACAGAAAGCCTTTCTAGCTGTTCTTTTGGTATTTCCCTCCAACTTCGAAAGGCAATGAAAACGATCTCATATTCTGGTATTCACCTGCCAGTCACGCCTGAATAAACGCTGACCACGTCCTATCAGGACCAACGGCGGGCCGGGTTGCTCATCCCTGGAAGGCTTTTTGCAAGAAAATGGGGTATACAACTTGCCCTGTTTTCACTTATTATTAGAGCGTTAATCGTGCAATCATAGCCTATCAGCTGGCAGTGGGGTCAAGCCAAGCCAACTCCAAACCCTTACAGCTGGACGAATCTAGGACATATGCTCTGGGTCGAGCAACCCGTAGGAACAGGGTTCACTCAGGGCGTACCAAATATCCATGTTTGTGACTGATCACTCGCTACTAAAAATTATCTGACAAGGTCACGTGCAGAACGAGAACGAACTTGCCGTACAATTTGCCGGATTCATGCAGCAGTTCTTGGGTGTTTTTACAGAACTGAAAGGGAAAAACTTTTATCTCACTGGAGAAAGCGTACGTGTTGTGCTCTATTAGCGCCGACTTTTCTTAATGCCCTCTCAGTATGCCGGGGCTTATGTGCCATGTCGGTTATTTCTGAGCGATGCATAGCTCGCATATATTCTGACGGGCCCACAGTCATCACGGATTACCTCTATTCGAATCCAAATCTACTAGATCTTAATGTTCAAGGAATATGGCTGGGGTCGCGTATGTTTATCTCTTGTCTTTGCTGTTCTATTGCGCTAAGGACGGTCCAGCTGCCATTGGCCAAGATGTCATCGTGAACCAAGTACCTGCCGTAAGATTTGTACACAAGAACGAGAACGTGTTTGCTTTCAAGTCATTCTCATTGACTTTTTCGCATGTGAATCGTTGTCTGATGGCCTGTTTGATAGTCAATCTTTTCTCGCATATCTCGACCATGTCGCCGATGTGTGCCATTACACGTCATACGCCTCGAAGTTCCTGACCTACCCACCTCCACCTGGGCCATTCCCGTTACCGGGCGCATCGATTGAGGCGGACCCCGGTTGCGACGTGTGGAGTCCAATAATAGACGCCGCGCTCGCCCTGAACCCCGCATTTAATATCTACCGCATATTCGATATGGTAGTTATTTATTTCAATCGTACATTTTCCTATCTGACGATGCTCAAATTATATTCCAGCCTCCCATCTTATGGGACGTCCTAGGCTTCCCGTAAGTCACCCGAGATATTGCACACCAACTTTTAGTAGTAAGTTAACACTGACCCGGCTCTACCAGTGGCACGTCACCACAAATACAGATCAGCCCTGTATACTTCAACCGCCCAGACGTAAAGGCCGCCATCCACGCTCCGGCCAATGTGAATTGGACCGAGTGTGGCGCCGTCCCTTCCGTCTTTGTTGAACCGGGAGACACAAGTCCGCCCTCGACGGACAAAGTCCTGCCGAGGGTGATCGCGCGCAGTAATCGCACGGTTATCATGAGTGGGTTGGCCGATTTTGTGATACCATCCGAAGGGTGAGTGAGCCTCACGTACACCACATGCATGATGCCCCCGTAATTCAAATCTCGGAACCATACTTACGCCACTTTTTTTACAGAATGCGGATCGCAGTCCAAAAGTGCGTTCGTCCTTTTGGTCTTTTCCAGTTCCCGTTTGCTTAAACAATAGTCTTTATCTTTTTCGTTCGAATAATAGTATGACCTGTACGTGCGTCATAGCTTTCATGGTATCTACTTTATTGACCTTTTTTCTTTTCCTTTAAGGGGGAGGGAAACAGGGTTTCCAGAAGGCGCCTCGTCAAGATTCGTTCATCGTTGATGGCATGGGTGCCCTTGGCACCGTCCAGTCTGAGCGTGGACTGACACTTTATGAAGTGGCCATCACAGGGCACATGTACGTTTGCGCCCTCTCTATCTCTATCGGTGGTGGCATTCTCAATCTTCTGGGGATACAGGATCCCTCAAATGAACCCGCCAGCTGCGTTCCAGTCGATGCAATACTTACTCGGCACTAGGTACTCCCCCTAGCACCCTAACCAGCAAAACTCTCTCCTTGTTTATTTTTTTTTCATCCGTCTTTTACCCTGTATTATACTGTCTATACGTTTTCCCATTTCTTGTTGGTATGGACTGCCGTGAACCGCTGTCGTGCGTGCATGTGATAAGGGACTATGATGTATTTTTTTGTTCGTTTGATGTATATACCTTCTAGATCTCTTAGGACCTGCGCATAACTTTATACTGTATTATTGCTGATATAATTTGACTTTGGAAGCATGCCAACCGGGATATCCTATTCAGTCTGTTCTAAATCAAGAGCTGATCGCTGATCGCTGATCCAAGGTGTCAATATGGCGTCTAATGGCGGTACCAAACTCAGCTACTTGGAGTTTCAAGAGATTCAGTAATTTCAACTTGTATCGGTAGATTGCTTTGCCAGACAAAACAACATGAATTCCCAGCAGGATCGGCTAAAGGGGACATCTCAGTGTCCCTCACAAAACTGCTTCCAACTGGTGGTATGTGTACACATGGGATGATAACACGCAAAACCGTATCATACATATCGAGCCAGGTAGGAGGTACAATGATGAAGTGCACAAGACCTCCCAGTACGGTGTAACTGGCAATGACTGGAATATAGTAATAGAAAGACGCCTCAGGTTGTTCATTCTAACGCCGGTACGGAAGCCCATGCCCTCTAAGATATTCAGTCAGTTCATTCGCCAACCTGCGTCCGAGCCATTGACTGTGCGAACGAACTTGGCGTTGTCTGGGTACATCGTGACCTTGCTGCGGCGCTCGTTTCTGATCAGAACTCAAGACCCGCAGCATTTGTACGACACTAAGCAACCAGTGTGGGGGTGGGAAACCATTACTATGGTGATGCCTGTGCGGAGTGTAGGGAAGATTGAATGCTACAGTGCCCGCTGAGAGAGGTCTCAAGCGTAGTGGGAGGACGTCGTGTTGGCAATCACTGGCCAATGGCAATGTGCGGGTGAGATGAATACCCAAGCGGCAGTGACTCCGAAGGGTGAGCCATTTCTGTAGTACAAGCGTATCCTTGAAGATTCTCGGCGGCCGTTCTGAGAGCCTGTTGGGAACAGAGAGAAGCTGCGCTCTATGATACACGTGGCAGCTACCAGGGACATGAAGTATGACCGATGCTCCGTCGAAAGTGAGCGTGATGTGAGCAATCGGGCATGCACTCAGGCTCCGAATCGCGAGTCCCCGACATGGCTAGCTTGAGGCCCATCAGCTGTTAGTCTGTTACCATTCTGAATTCCGGAGAAAACCCTTGACGAAAACCTCGCTGTGTTCGCGCCACGACGGAACACGGTGACTGAGTTGGTCGACTGCTCGTATGGCCACACCGGAGCTCTTCGTCGACAACTTACATTGTGGTTGTGAGCTTGCTGTCCGCCAGCTGGTCTCCGTGGTGAACATAATTACATGAAGGCGAGACAGCCACGGCCCAGTAAGCCCAGATCCTCACGGGACTCAGCTCCGAAAGGGTCAAGAACTGGAGTTCAGCCCTCTTCAGAGGGAAGATGCCATGAGACGGAGACAGCGCGAGCAACGCCAGTCATGGGTATGGACCCACCACTCAGTAGGGTGAGCGAAGATGCATTGATGAATGCCACTATCTAGTCGCACCCCAACACTATTTTACTTGATTGTCAGCACCAAGCGGCTCATTCACATTGACCCCCAACCTGGCACGCTATGGGCACCATTTTTAGCAGCTTCCACAGTGTCGCGCGAATCGCCCAAACAGCAGGAGGGCTCCTCGTCAACGCAAATAGCTCTGGAAACACGTCCACCTCAGACGACGCCCCAATCGAGGCCGTACAAGTGAACCCAAGAACTCTAGTGACTTTCGAGAACTTAACAGGGAGATGGAGTGGTGAGTGAAGGTGCTCATTGGCAGAGTCGGGTTATTTTACGAATGCTCTTGAGGGACAGGACTAACAATGCGTAAGTGGTGGAAATACGATGATCGAGACTGTTGAAGTTTGAGCTAACGCAAGGACAATGAGGTCAGAGGATGACGCGATGACGTGCGGTTAGTGATTCGGAGCTCCAAGGTCGGCGAAAATGTCAAGCATTCCCTTGTACGCGTGCCATTGGAGGATACGTAGGGGCTCCGAGGGCTCGTTGAATGTTAGCCTGACATTAACGACCACTTGGGGAGAACAAACTGGACGGAAAACCAGTAAGTCAAATTTACGAGTTATGTTATAAGTCGTGACTGAGTGATGATCGATGATCATATGATATGACGGTCACTGTCACGGTATCTAGCGAAAGATGAATGGGTCAATAAACCATATCATCCTTTCCTCTGATTTCAGTGTAATTAAAGGCGCATATGATGATAGACTATGTCCTAAATATTGCAGCTTCTTACAAGGGAAGTAGACCTGCCGGGGAGAGATGAAGTGAGCAGGTTGCATATGCCACTTTTTAAGACACGTGACACCTCAATGTATGAAATTAGAAATTTTGTGCGATTGAGGAAGAACTTCATCTGGAATCTTTTTTTCTTCATCCTTTGGTGTGCACCTGAGGGTAGAGATCGTAGTATGTGGCACTGACAGTAGCGTATCTGACGTGCCAGTGTATGGTAAGTTCTAAGTAGTGGGTGGGACTGCTCCTGTCGGAATCTACTTTTGCCACTTAGCCCTCTCTACTCGAATCCAATTAGAGTCTACCAGATCTTAAGGTTCGGTGAACATGGTTGGCGTCCGAGTCGCCTATGTCTATCTCGTATCTTGGTTCCTCTATTGTGCCAATGATGGGTCCAGCCTGAGCTGCCCTTGCCCAAGATGTCATTTAGAGGCAAACATCTGCCGTAAGATATGTACACAAGAACGAGAACGTGTTTGCTTTAAGCCATTCCTATCAATTTTTCGCATGTGAGGTGTCGTCTCATAACCTGTGGTCAAAATTTTCTCGCACACACATATATCGACCATGTCGCCGATGTGCCATCACTGTATACGTCATACGTCTCGAAGTTCCTGACCTACAACATGCGAAACCGTATCGTACATATCGAGCCAGGTAGGATGATGTGGTACACAAGATCTTCTGATCATGTCCCTCACATTCTAATCAGGGCTTCTGAGCCCCTGATAGTTCCCCGTGCCAATGCTGTGTTGTCGGTGGCCCGACGAATATCCATCCAGATGAAATATGCGGCATAACTGGGGTTGACTGAAACCTAGGGAAGCAACGTAAACATCGGAGCACCGGGACGTTCATGGCCATCGACTGTGTGAAACTTTACGTTGTCAAGGGGCATCGTGACCTTGCTGCGCTCGTTCCTGATCAGAACCCAAGAGACTCCCAAGACCCGCAGCACTTGCGTGACACTAAGCAACCAGAGCGGAGGCAAACCATTACTATAGTGATAGCTGTACGTCGTGTATGGTATTTGCCAGCTAAGAGAGGTGAGGCCAGTAGGAGGTCGTCGTCGTGTTGCATGACAATCACTCGCTAATGGCAATGTGTGGGTGATGGGCGAGCCATTTCCGTACAAGCATATCCTTGAAGAGTACCGGCTGCCGTCTTGAGGGCCCGTCAGTGAGGAGGGAAGCTGCGCTCTGCATACGATAGCTATTAAGACAGGTAACGTGTGACCAACATCTGTCGAGAGGCAAGTGAGCGTGATGCTCGGCAAGCGGGTATAATAAACTGGCACTCCGAACCCCGACATCATGATGACTGGTCCGAGACCCATCAACTCAAAAGTACGCGCCCGGCCGAACGCGACTGAGCTGATCGACCGCTCGTAACTCACTATACTGCAAGTAGAACTTTGAGGGGGTTGGGATCTCAAGTTAATCAAGCTTAATCAAGCCTTCATCGCAAGTAATCGAGCCGCCATAGCCCAAAGTTACAATAAGGGCAACGTCGGGGGTTGTGGGTGGACACCTAGGATCACTTGGCATGACACTGGACCCCTCACCACCGCCGAGCTAGCTATATCGAGCCGCCTGATACGCGCAACGAGGATTATCTCCCTCTCCATCGATAAAGTTTCTTCTGCACGAAACTTTTGGGGCGACGACAAATTGACTCGGATAGGGGGATAGGGGGCTTTACGCTCATCATGGGACGAGAAGAGACGAGACGAGACACTTAATTCCGGTTGACGCGGACTGGGACTGGTGCGGGTAGGAGGCGGGGGATCTCCGCTCCTGCTCCCTGCTCCATCTCGGGGCCCCGACCCCACAGCCGCCAAGCGGAGCCACCCGCCCACGGGCCAAAACGCAATTGCATTTTTCGCTTTTTGTGCTTGTTGCCTTCCCCCCCCACCGCCTCGGGCTTCCTTCGGGTGGATCTTGAAACATTTGAGAAGCAAATTCCTTCTTGATTCTTGACATGCTTGACAACTTTTGCATGCATGGATGTGTTGTTGTTACTTGACAGGACAGATCCCCGCACTACATTTGATCATCGCTAAATTCATAAAGAGAAGGAAGAGGTGAAGCTGTGAAGCTGTGAAGCGCAACAACAGGGTCACGCTCATTGATGGAAGTTCGAAGTCGTAGAACGGCTGCCGGTAAGGGCACCCTTCTTCTCCTTTTTTGCCTTCTTCATCTTCCCCGCCGCCCGCCGTTTCGATGTGGATGGCGTGAAAAAAATCGAAAAAAAAAGGTCAAAGTTGCTCTCTCTCTTGCCGATTGGTGGTCGGGCTGATGGGTCTCACCCTCTCCCCGCCGCCGTTAATTTATCAACTTCTTAAGCCCCTTAGCAGATGGACAACACGAGTAGAAGTCGAAACGAATAGCCGAATCAAATGAGGAACAGGACGAACGACCCAAAAAACCCGAAAAGGATCTGACTTGTGAGACGTATGATCAAGTCTCGGTTTATTGGTGGTTCCAGCCGACATCCGATGGCACCCTCATCCCCACAACGTTCTTGTTTTGGAACTTAGAGCTTACGAGTAGATAGCTGTTAAGTTAATGAACCCCTTGGATTTCCAAGGTATCAACGCTGTCAAATAACTACTTATCACGAGAAGGTACCTGATGGTATGTGGATATCTTGTGCTTGTCGGATCTTGCATGCATGGAAGAATCATTTATCAACGTCGCGTTTCTTGTGCGGTGGAGTCCGAGCGCAACAAAAACGTGGAAGGGATAGTGTAAATGTTATGATTTTAGTCAGACTTGACCGGTTGACCACTAGAGCAGTGGAGCCCATCAACTCCAGTGGGTACATCGAACGGGGGCACTAGGTACCATCGCCGCACGAATACAAGAAAGGCTAGTAAGGGCATCACAGAAGCCAAGAGCCCGTTGATAAAAAAAAAACGAAGCCGTTCAAAAGCCTCTCCCAAATCCATGACGCTCGACTGCGGGGGCAGATGGGAAGTACCGTAGCAACAAATTCAAACACTGACAATTGCTCGGAAGAAGTCTAGCAACCAGATTTTCACACGGGACGATGTTCTCCGCGTAGCGTACGATATACAGTACAGTAGGTACTGCCTACAGTCTCAATGGTAATTAAAAAAATGAAACAAACCTAGAAAGAGCAATATGAGCAATGACGAAAAGCCGGAAATGATGTAAAACGGAGAGGAGTGGTCAGTATTAGCATGGATGCTCGTCAGCGCTCATCCAATAGACGAGCTCAGTGCTTGACTTCTATATGTATTCGATCCTGCCTGACGAGCGTGGAGCAAGTGGACTCACCTGTGTAAGTTACTGTAATAATGCCCATGCTCCACCAACACCCCCTCGCGAGTCCCAGAAATACGAAGCCCCTCGGTTACCATCTCTTGCGCACCAGTGCCTATAAAAACGAAAAGGCAAGGTTAGCAATCAGAAAAAGATTTTGAAAAAGAGGGCTCAGAAATTTGGGTATAGAAAAATTATTAGTTCATGAGCTCGAAGGCTTCGAAGTAGCGATTCGAAATAGAGACTCGTCATCGCAAGAATAAATCTAGAGACGACTCACCAGAAACGTGTTGCGATGGAGAACAAGTGCAAGTGCGGTTGTTTTTTTTTTGGCTAGTTGGGCCACGTGCAGCAGGCATGAGGACACAAACATGAGGGCCGGTCACTTCGGAAGCCGGATTTAGGACCACACACCTAGAATTTCAGCACTCGCAAGTCGAGGGTTGCAGCTGTTGCGGCACAACGCTTCGCATTGATAAGGATCATCGTAACCCCACAACGCTGGTGAAATGCCCGTACTCGTCGCCAGGGGACCGTGGGTGTACGATGTACGTGTACAACTCGGGGGGAGCGGTTATGCCAAGAATTGCCAATTGTGGAACTAAAAATAAGGCAGGCAGTGCATTCTCGTGTGAATTTTCATCAAGCAGGTCGTCAACTCACCGATGAGACATGCCGATGAGACACAAGGATGGAGCGTTCTTTTTTTAGAGGGGCCGCATTCCTGTGTGTGCTCATCATGATGATTGTTGGCATCCATTCCGCAGTCCGTTTGCCGTGTTCACGCGTGGAATGCAGCGTGCCTATAAATACCCGGGCCCGTCACAGGAGTATGTTTTTAGGCGAGGCACATAAAACTCCTGCTGCTTCCGTTTTCCGGGGGTTGCTTTGGAGCGACGACCAGCATTCTTCGCAACCGCAGCCATCCAGTCTATTTTAAGACTCGGACGCCGCAACGTTTTTGTTTTTTACTTAATCCCCAGCACTGAGCAGCTTCTTCGCTCAAATACAACGTTGACCTCTGACTGCCTGTACACTATATGGGCAACACTACGAGCTTCAACAATGTCACCCAAATCGTCGCAACAACAGGAGGGCTCCTCCTCGATGCAAGTACCTTTGCAAACGTGTCCATCCACGGGCCTCTCAATCTTGCCTTTCACACTGTCTGGGTTGCAGATGCAGGAGGTGCCCCGACTGGGCCGTACGAGGCAACAGCCTCCGTGACTTTCGAGAATTTGACAGGGAGATGGAGCGGTGAGTGAAAAGTGTTTCATTAGCGCAGACGGGTTGTTTACGAATGCTGTTGACGGACAGGACCGGAAAAGGGTAAGCGGAAATACGATGATCGGTACTATTCAAGTCATAGCTAACGCAAGGACAATGCGTTCAGAGGATGACATGTGGTGGCTGACGTGGAGCCCCGAAGAAGGCGAAGATGTCAAGTATTCCCTTGTACGATGGGAGGATATGAGCCCCGATGAGCTCGCAGATTTCCAGCATAGCTTCAACGAATGTTTGGGGAGTAGACTGGACGACCCGAGCGCACTACCGGTAAGTGATATTTACGAAACGATGTGCTATATTGTGGCTCATAAAAGGATAAACAAGTGGAGTGAGGATCCGATCTTAGGGGAGGCTCTGGAAGAGATAGAAGAAGCGCTTGCGATATGGTGATCGTGTGATCGTGGGAGGATGTGACTGTGACTAGCAGAGTGACGGCGAATGTGATGACGTGACGGTACTGTATATCACACTTAGCTTACGAAATTAGAAATTAATCATATCCCCGGGCATCCCTTTGAGGCTTCGCCCTTTAATTGGGTCTCCCACTTTACTCTGGCCTAATGCCTCCCTGTTCATCCCCTGATGCAGCAACCCCCACAGAATACGTTTGTACTGTCCGAGCCTTGCATGACTTTGGTATCTCTGACTGCATTCTAGCCTAGAGGCTCTTGAAGCCTATATCCAATCTCAGAAGGCCCTCCTTGCCCGCACTCAGTCAGATGTGGACCGCCTTCGCCACCTACGAGAGCAAGCAGCCGCCAATCCAGAAGAATTCTTTGACACCTTGGACGAAAAGGTTTCTTGATCCTCGATAACTATATGCGCCTCTAGGCACTCTAATCACACACTCTCAGCTTAGTGACAGCCTTTTTTGCGTCGATCGCTACCCTGACATTGCCGCGGAAGTCCAAGACAAAATCGACTGGGATCTCTTCAAAGGCCAAGGTAACCATCTTCACGTCTTTTACTTTTTTTAAACCCTTACCAACAAATTTCCGCCAAAGATGCTACACCCCTCTGTACCTTTGCCGCTGATCTTCGGGCAGCACACAACGCGCAATCGCAGCCATCGAAAAAACAACAAAGTGCACTATCGTCGGCACAGCAGCTAGTGCGTACGGCGAGGCGTACCATCATCGAGCCAGTGTTGGCCTCGTTTGAACTTTCATCCGACTCGTCCGATGACGAGCAACAGCCGGCGCTCGAAGGCCTCCGCAGCGCGCGCGAAAAGGAGCAGCGCCGCCGCATACACCTCCGCAAAAGTGGGCTCACCGTTCGCGCATCGGCGGTGCACATCCGTCGCGATATCGAAGATGAGAGCGCTGATGTCGACATCGCAACCGATGGCGAGCCGTTGGGGGTCACCACTGGCGGTCTCATTACGTCTCTGCCATCTCCTTCTCCGGCCGAGTCACCCACCACCCCAACTTCTAGAGTGCGATCCCCACGTTTCTCACGAGTCCGCCGACCACCGCCGACGAGTCCACCAGCAAAGGCAAAGACTCTCACTCTGAAAACCAAGCCGACATCTGGGTCGGATAAACCTTGTGCCGTGCCCCCTATCACCAAAAAGGAGAAGCCAAAGTCTGAGACGTACAAGCAGGCATGGTCTGTATCAGAGCAGCACTTACTCGAGCGACTGCTCACCGAGATCCCCGACGGTGAGAAGAATCGGTACGCGATACCCATTCGTCTCTGTGATGGGCGGTGCTGATCTATATATGCTCAGATGGTCAAAGATTTCAAAGGCGATGGGCGGTCGCCGCACTCCCCGTCAGGTGGCGAGTCGCGTGCAAAAGTATTTTGAGAAATTAAAACTTTTCGGTGTGAACGTGGCGGGTGCCTCCATCTCGTGACTGCCGTCCACGCGTTCTCTACAGACGTTATAGCCCATACCCTATTTTTTTTTTAAAAGTACAACCTTAGCCGATGACGCTTGATTCTGGACCGTGACCCGAAGTTTCACGTCATCACAATGTACGTTGACGTTACTGTAATGACTCGATGAATGAGGTGCGAGTAGATCGTGGCAACGATCACCTGATCATCACATCGAATGGCACTCAAACTCGTTCAACTTCTCTCTCTGCCTTTCACCTCTCTTTGCCAACCAGTGTCTAGTCGATTTTATTCTACCTTGCGACCACATGGCGGGAACATTCGATCCAAACCAGGCGCAAAATCTCGCCGAGGTACGTGTGGCAACTTACCCACGTGCTCTTGCCAACTAAGTATTTCCCTTACTCGTGTAAGATTGAGAAACAGTAAGTTGAGTTGATCATATTGGTGTGCAGAGTGGCGGATAAAGCGTGATGATTACAGATTTGCGGTGAAAGCAGTTGAACATGCACAAGTGCGTGTGTTGCTCCCTCCAGCGCACTGAGCTTTGAACCTGATGGGCTTGTTCAGACGTATTGGAAGCTGCTCGAGAAGATCCCGCCGCGCGAGTTGAAGCTCACAAGGTGGGTGTGTCTGTACATCTCACACAATCTCGCCCGCTGGTTGCTGTGGGCGGGGTATCATGACGTGATCACTCACGACAGAGCAGATACGACGACGAGATCTACGAGCATACTCTGCGCGATTTCCCCGAGTTTGCGAATGCACCGCACACGAGCCTCGTCATTCTGGACGAGGAGTGGGTGAAGAGCAAGGATGGCAAAGAGCGCTGGCGCACATTTATCAATGCGTACGTTGTCTATTACGTGGTTCACCCCCCTGGCCTACGTACAAGCATGCCCCCAAAAAAGTGGTCTACTCACCAATCGCTGTACATAGGTATGAGAAGAAAATCACAGACTACAATTTTGGTTCGTTGATTCGTATGGACGCGAGGAAGGAGTATACCGAGACGAACACAATCTTTGGTGCGTGCTTTTTTTTTTTTTTGGTTTGGTCGCCACCCTCCATCAGTTGTTCTGATGGATAATCCGTGTGTGCCCCTTGGCAGTAACGCGAATACAGGTGAGGTGTTTTACTCGTGTTTCTCCTCTTGGCATTTCGTAGTCACCTGGCACGCACAACCATAGTTCTACGCTATCGAGGTATGTCCGGCGGCATCTGATCGACACCCGATATTCTCATCAGCCCCACGTGCAGATCTCACGCAACAGGCTCGGCCTTAATGACAAGGCTCACGAGATTGCCAAGGAAGAAGCACGCAAGGAGCTCGAGAAAGCGGTGAAGAGTAAAGCGAATAAGAAGGGCACCGCTGTTTGATTATGTCCGCCACCGCCTGCCCTGGTCTCGTGCCTATTGTTACTGTATAGAAGAACTGTCAGAGGGGTGGGGCCCAAGGGCAAGCCGGTCATGTACAGCCTAATGTCATTGTCATTTCCATTCTCTCTCTCTGTCATGGGGGGTTAATGGTTTCAATATGTTGGACATCACATGGTGACCTCGTCTCTGACAGTTCTTCTGCGACGTTGCGGCCTCCCCCTGGCAACTAAGACAGAGACGCGGACCTCGTGTGCTATATACGAGATTAGGAGAGGCGGGGAGGGGATTTGGGTTGTGGATGCGTAAAAGATTGTGCTCGGCGTGCGGAGGCGGTCGGGCGGCAGCACCTCATTGGGGGGCTAGTCTCAGCGGCCTATTCCCATTTCCAGCGCGATCTTGCGCACGCTTGGTAGCCTCCACGGCTTCGCACAGTGACCGACCAACGGCGGTCCCATTTTATTGGCACCGGTCCGTCACGGTTAGGAAAGTAGTGGTGGGATTCATAACTAAGGGCAAGGGGGGAAGGATCGGACAACACCGATATTCAATAAGTACTGCACCCGCTGCCAGCGCACAGGAACGGTCGCAAATTTAATGGGGCACGGTTATCACATATATTTAACTTACATATAAGTAAGTTACTGTACAGTATATCCATGCGCGCATCCCCTTGTTTTGTGGGACGTGCTAAGTTAGGCGGGGCGGGGAGAGTTCACCATACATTGGCTGCTTGATGGGGTGTGTCAATGGTGGGTGGGGGGAATGGTGCTAATGCTGGTGCTAGCTAAAGGAACCGACCATGCAAGTGTCAAAAGCCGACCGGCACCGACTACTGTAAAGAGGCTGGCGCACCAAGTCGAAATTGCGCGCGCGCGCTTACTGTCTGCCAATTTTATTGCTGCGGGGTCTGCGGTGCCTTGTCGACGCTTCGATTTGAATGCCCTTGTCAATGAAGGTCTAGGGTCCGCCGCCGTCACCTTTTGTTTTCAATATTTGGACGCTTTTCAAAAGTAGAACTAGGAAAGAAACGTGTCGATTATGTGCCTCTCGAGCTCAGGGGATACGTAGAGAGAACTTTTTTGAGGTCACAATCTATTCTTTACAGTACGGTAATCACAGTACTTACCATGTCAATGGAAGGGGGGGGGGGTTCGGAATACTGCGAACGAGAGGGATGATGATATGATTGCGGGTCAAAGTCATGATGATGACCCTATCACATCCGCGCCAAGAAAATCTGATTGTTGCCGCACAAATCACCACATTGACAGACATTGACATTATCAGTATCGCCCACAGGCGCACACAGACGACAGACAGGCAGAGGTAAGGAACCTCGATGGAGCACAAGAGGTAGAACCAAGTCGGTCCGACATCATAGCCGTTCCCAGAACGCGCCCTCCCCCCCTTTCCCCCCGTTGCTTTTGTTTTGTTTCCAGGACGGGGATGGGCGGCATCAGTGCTAAAGTGAGGCACAGGGTAGAGACTACCGAAGGGTGGTTGGTTGAGAGGGGGGGGCGGCGCGAGAGGGAGTAGTGAGTTTGAAGTCGCCAGGGCCCAGGAATGAGATCTTAATGAGATCTTAATGAGGATGGGATCAGCAAGTTTTTTTAAACTCAAAACATGTCTGTGATACGTGTACATACCAATAACTTAACTTACGCCTTTGAATATATATATTTTAATCATGGTATTGAGAAAGCTCGATGTGGTGAGGGAGGCCCGCAGGGAGGGAAAAGTCGTCTAATCTAATGACGGACTTTGTCATTGTCTAACTGAATGCGGGTTTATCGACCCGAATGCCGACGCAACTCCACTCGAATTAATGGAGGGTTTTTAAAAGCTGGACAAAGTTATCGTGTTGATGGCGCATGATTGATATAGAATGAGGGTGAAGACTGCACTGTGGCCGGCCCTGTTGAAAGAAGAAAAGGGTTTGTTGTTCGCATCGTTGCATGTTTCTTCTTTGAGTACACCGCCGATGGGGGACTCGGACTACATGAGGGCCAGTGGAACGGAGATATCAACTCGTGTGATTCAAACTGCAGGGTTGATTGGGTTGGACGAAAGAACAGGGTGGCACCTTCATCGCAGGGAGGATTGTAACACTTTCTAGAAGGGACATGTTTGTTGCGGTTGTACAAGCTGTGGGGAGTAGGGGTGTGTGGTGCGTGTGTGCCTTTCCAGGTATTATTATGCCGTAAAAATACAGATTAGCACTTGAGATTCGAAAAATAGCTCTTCAACGGGACTACTTAACGTAAGGCATGACCGCGACGGCGGTGAAGCGCTGAACTAGATCTCGTGGTGCGGAGTTGAAGGACGTATACACTGTAGTACGCCCATGATATGACTCTTTGCGCCGTCGGAGCAAGTCGGTCTTGGACACCTCGTTTGCTGACTGCTGTGCATAAACCTTTTGGTTAGGCTCAGGCAGAAAGACGGGGATTTGGCGCAAGAGGCGTGCAAGTCTGAAGCGCAAAATCACAAGGTTAACTCGGCTCCGTTCTCCTTTCAGCTTTGGCGCTAACAGCAGCGTTGTTCCGTGAACTTATACAGGTGGGCGCAACGATTGTGATCGAATTAGGGTTAGTGCGTGGATGATGCCGATGACACGGTTTGGCCTTGTCATTCCGCCTTCTCTTTTCCCTCTTTTTGCAATTGAAACCACGGGATTCGGCGTTGTGCGCGCGATCATTGCATATGGGGAAAAGCAAAAAAAAGATGTCGGGTGTAATTTCAGGAGAGCTGCGTCCCTCCAGGAGGCTCCAACGCCACGAAATATCACTATAACCGGATGCTACCGGTTTACGAAGGCGGGGCGCAAGTAGATAAGTACAATTGGGGATTGGGCATTTGGGTTCAGTTGCAACAAACACCGCTCAGCAGCTAAAATCGACTCGGACTTTGGTGTGGTGTGAACTGACTGAATGCGCGATTACGTAATATCAGCGCGACACGACACGTCACGATCATGTGGAATCGTGACATGAAAGATCGCGCGTGATTTGCCTCACCTGCCTGGCGCGACTTTTGGGCTGTACCAATCGACCCACTGTTCTTAGGCATGGCAGACGACGATGCCATTTCAGTATCTTCTGGAGAGGAGAAACAAGACAATTATCTCCAACGTCGAGCTATTCTGGAACCGGCGATTCTCAACGTCATCAATGCTCTCGGAGGTTACGAAGGTGGCGTGTATCGTCTCGGAGACGAAGTGTATGGATGCTTGAAAGATCTCAAAAAGTACTGGAGGAAGGATGACACCGACGACGAGCGTACCGTCGCTCGCATCCTGTGGGCCTCGCGCGTCCTTCCGAACGACCTCGTCCCTATCATACTCGAGACAGCGGGAAAAGGCCACGTCGAAGACAAACGAGCTATCGCGTGCGCCGATCTTATCACGGCGATGACATGGCCCATTGATCTCGCTGAGGAACTCAAAGAGCTGGACGAGGAGCTGGATCGCGGTACGGACTACACACAACTTCTGCAGAGTCATCTGCACTACAAGGCCGCTCTGCTCAGACCGGGAGTCTTGCAGGCACTCTTTAGCATCACCTTGCCTTGTCTCGCTCGCGGACCTAAAACGAGGACAGAGCGCGACGTGCAGATCGTGAACGTTGTCCTCCACCTCGTCCGAAACCTCGCATTTATCAAGGATCTCCCCGCCAATGTCCATCTGAGCGCCGACCAGGCAGAGTTTGCGTCGTTACAGAGCAAACTTATCCGCGCACTTTCCGAATCTCATTTTCTCGACCTCCTTCTCACGATCGCCTCTAGCGCCACGAGCGATGCCATGTTTAATAGCTGGAACACGCTCGTTCTCGAGATCTTTTACCTCTTATTCCGAGGAATCAAACCAGCCAGCCTTGTGCTAGAACAGTCTGCTGTAGGTGTTTCATTTTTCTTTTGAGACGATTCGTCACACGCACGCAACTGTCTTCTGATAACTCCTTGACAGCAAACGAAACAGAATCTGCGACAACTCCTTACGACAGAGGATCAACGCCGTCGAAATTTCGCACGCAACGCGCCTTCACGTCACTCGCGTTTCGGAACCACAATTTCGGTCCGATTAAACCCAAAGAAGGTTTCGGGTGTACCGGCCACCGCTACTGAGAGTGAAGTGGCGGGAAACCCGACCGCACCGGATGTGTCCTCTGAATCAACCCAACCACTTGTTCTCCATCGACAGCAGGCGCTGAGCAAAGATTCTGGGTCCGTGATCGATCTTGTAAAGCGGCAAAACAAGCAAAAGGGGAAAAAGGAGGATGAAATTGCGCGCAATGACAATTTAACATCAGAAGCTAGGACGGTGCTCCGTGGGCTCGCTCGCACGTTCATTGAATCTTGCTTTAATCGTGCGCAGTCTCTCCCCTGTGTCTTATGATCCTATCAGTCTCTAACGGAGGCCTTTCTCCCCGATAAACGTTTGATAAACAGCTTTCCTTTCGTCGTTGCTAAAGGACATCAAATCGGAGCGCCCGAAAATCACTGAGAAGGACAACCTTCGTTTGCTATTCGTCACCAAGTGGTTCCTGGAGTACTTTCTTGCCGTCCATGCCCACGAGAGAAGTGCCGGTGCGTCCGAGCCGTGGGCTTTTGGGCTTGTTGGCGAGGTCATCGAACGTAGTTGGATTGTGTGGGTGCTCAAACGCATGAACGGCGCAGTTGAAGATAAGGTAGTGGTTGCCGCCACCTGCGTCATTTCATTGGCTCACTCGTTCTGGGCCTCGTGCGTCACAGCCTAAGCTATGGACTGAGCTGCAGGCGGGTATCGAGTGCCTGACTCAACTGCTCGGGCTCCTCGAGGCGATGGCCGCTACCAGCGTAGGATCAGGGGGAGGGACGGAGCTCCACGAGGCTGCGGAGCTGCTTCAACAACAACTCGTCTATAATGGCCAAGTACTCGATGCTGCGCTCGACGGCTTACGTGTATACAAGGATGGCACACAAACTCTCACGTTCCTCCGTGCCAGCGTGCACCTGGCATACGCCCTCATGCGGATGCTCGAGAAGTGGGCCAAAAGAACCGGTGATGGATCATACGTGCGCAAGCGGGCCAAGCCCAAGACAAAGCGGCAAGCCAAGTGTCTGTGGCTATTTGAAATTAGGGCTTTTTTTTTGTTTATACTGACTTCTAAGAATAGCTCACAATACGGAGGAGCCGGATGGTGTTCCCGATGTTGAGGAGGAAGAACTTGCGCAAGCACAACCCGAGGATGACGTGATTGAAGAGACCATGTTCACGTTTGAAAGCTTCGAACTGGTAAGAGGACGCTCCCAGGTGCTGCGCTTGTCTTGGGCCGTTGCTCACTGGACTGCAGAAATTCGCAAATGCAGACATCACACAGTCGTTGTTGATTTACCTTGATCGTTATAAAGAGTTCACATCGCCAGAAGAAATGAAACGTGTCGTTAGTTTGCTGCACCGACAAGCAGTGCGCGCAAAGGCTGAAGGGTTGTTCTTCCAAGTGAGTCAAAGATATGCATTTTATTATTGGGAGCTCAAGGTTCGGCCAGGTCTCCGCACTGAACTTGTTCAAAACCATCCTTGCGGACCAAAAGACCTTTCCCAAAGACCAGCCGTACAAGGATCTCGCAGCGCTCATCACCTACATACTCCGTCAATTCTTCAAAGCCGTCGAAGAGGACTCGTTCGTCCTTATAGAGGTTCGTTGTCACATTGTTGCTCTCAAGTTTCTGGGGAGACATGACGTGCACACAGGCATTCTTCCCGAAGAACAGAAATAGGTGGAAGAGGTATTCCAGCTGGGAACCTGAGAAAAAGGCGAAGAGCAAGGAGGTTGACAATCGTTTCCCGCCAGATGTCAAAGTGAAGAAAGGGTTCTCGTGGAGCGAGCAGCTCGGCATTGCCATGGCCGCACTCAAAGAGGCGGATCAGGGCGAACTGATCAACTGGGTGAAAGAGGTCTGTCTGTCCTTGCACTAAGATCCTCGGGGGGAGAGCAATGGCTGATGGGTTCCGTCAAAAAAGATTTTGACTATTGCTATTGCGCAGCGGAAACGCACGGAAGAACGGACCAACGATCCCGCGCCAGGTTCCTCAGATGATGAATATAATGAAAATATTGGCGACGATGCGCGTGAGTTGAGGCCAGTGGCCAAAACAGTGTCCGATATGGCTGGAACCAAGACAGCCGACTACAGTGCGTCTTTTGCTTCTTGTTCCGCCTTTAATAAGCGCCAACAGTTTCATTCATTCCGGATGAATTGAAATTTTTTTCTTCTCCCACACAGCGATTCCGTATACAACCGATGCACAGGCCGACGCGGCGACGAAAAATCCGCAGCTGAAATTGATGTTTCGCTTAGTGCGCTTCCGAGCCCAGGATGAAGGTGAGTGCGTTTCGATATTTTATTGGTCCACATCTACGGTCTCTGACCCCGCCGCGGAAACCGCGTCCCGTCGCGCCACCGATCGTCTATACCTTTTCGCAAACACGTCTAGATGCGGACGAACTTGAGTGGTACATCCCCGCGGGCATCTTACGGTCTGATCTACAAGGATCGCTGACGGTCATCGAGCAATTCGAAGAGACACCGTTTGACCTCCAAGGGAAACGTGCGTCGCAGTTGCTGAACAAGAAACGACGACGACGACGACGGCTGCGAGCAACGGACAGCGACGAGGATGAGGACGAGGATGAGGACGCGGCACCGCGCAAGGCACGCAAGGCGCGCGAGAGGCAGACGTACCAGTCAGCACAGTTCATCGAGGATAGCGATGAAGAGTACGGGCAGGACATCGACGAGTTCTTCCAGCGTGAAGCTGCGCTGCGCGAACGGACTGCGCTTGCTGCTGTCGACAGCGCGCTGAACATCGGTACGATGCGACCGACGGGCACGAAAAAGCGCAGGCGTGCACAGCCGCAGTCTGACAGCGACCCCAAGGGGCGAGGTGCCAAACGGAGGGCACTGCAATCATCACCACCACTACCACTGTCGTCTGGGCCTGGACCTGGACCTGGACATGACACACCCGGCGGCGACGGGGAAGGCGGCTACGAGGGGAATAGTGCGGCAAGGCGGTCGCGCCACGCCTCCTCTTCTTCCTCTTCGTCTTCCTCTTCGTCTTCTAATCAGGGTGATGATGGTGGTGGTGGTGGTGTTGACAGGACCGACGACAGCGATGGTCTGTCGTCTTCCCTTGCTGTTGATCGTGATGCGCAATCACGGCGCCACTCTCCCGCCTCTACCGTGACATCGAACATTCATCGTCGTCGTCCTCCCAAGGCACGGCCGCGATACCGCGGGGCGCGAGGTGATGGCGAGGAAGTCGCTCCTTACGCGACGCTGCTGCACAGTCCTGGAGAGGATATGGATGAGGACGAGGACGGCCCTCGAGGGGGAACGCGACATTCCGCGTCTCCTCCGAGTAGGATGGAGGACGACAATGGAGACGATGACCGTGAACTTCAGGCCAGCAATAGTACTACAAGTAAGCTTCGCAAGGGCCGATTGATTATCTCGGACGAGGAATAAGGCCGCGGGCGCGTGCACTCCGCGTGCGTTGGCGGCGGAAGTTTCGGACTCGGTCGCGGGTTATTTGTCCATTTACCCCCTCCACGACTTTAGCCGAGGCATTGAAGTAGCCCCAGTTATCACCTCGTTGGGAAGGGCACGATCACCACGCCCTCTCAACCTTTTTTTTTCTTCCTCGACACAAGAAGCGAAATTGAATGGAATCCGCATTAAATAACTGTCGCACTGTCACCTCCGAGTCTGCCTCTCTGTTCTCTGTGCGTGTGAGTGTGAGTTTGTTGAGTAGTGAACGGAGTGAGTGTCCTAAAATGGAAATCGGTGAATCGGTGACAGATCGGCTTCGAATGCCAAACCGAACTCTTTTGCGCGGCAATTTCCAGCTCGGCTGTTTCCGGTGGGCACCCAATCCTTGCCCTTGCTTGAAAGGGAGGACAAGGGACAAGACTAGAGAGGGCTCTCATTATGATAGTTAGCATTTCCGTTTTTATCTGGCTCTGTAGCCTCTGTTCCTTATTGTCCATCGCCCTCCCTCCCACCTTCCTCTCTTAATTCCCCCCTGAACGTCGACCACACCTCATGCCTTGAGTCGGAAAGGAACCAAAAGCTATAAGGTCCGGGCACGTAGTTCTCTCAAAGGGGGCGCGGGCGGGTGTAAACCAGCCAGGGGGGAACGACAAATAACAAAGGGGAGGACAAATGAAAAAAAAAATGGAGAGGCCATGGTTTCGAAACGCAGTTACCTAGAGGAGTAAGCGATGATCAAGGAGATGTGTGAACAAACGAACTACACCACTGATGGAATCATGACCCATTGACCATTGAACCATGACCCGGAAGGAAGGCACGACATGAGACAACCGGGATTTGCCGAAGGCGAGGGGGACTTGGAAAAGGAATCTCCGCACCCGCGAGTAAGGCTAAAGGCGTTGGGGACTTGGATTATGCCCGCGTCTGGCAAACGTCCGTCCGGGCGCAATAAACAAGGGAATCAGCCAGTCCATCCCTTTCAGTTCTCCCCACTGCACACACACCTTTCCTCCTTCGTTGGGATTTGCCACCTCCTTCCCGGATTTAATCATTTTTTGGTTTGGGCAAAATCCCCCTTTTTCCATCATTTTAAGCGCAGATCTAGTCAATCCGATCTCTTTATTCTCGCTCGTACGATGGGTATATACCAATGACCTTGTCCTTCCCAAGTCGCCGTCGCTCTAAAATGGATAAGCCTCTCCCCCCTCCCCACTCCTCCCCGCGGCACCAAGCGAAATTCGGCGTTATGTGCTGTTGGAAACAAACGCAAAGGCGCAAAATTTTGATCGGATTTTCGAGTCACCTGTCTCTTTTTATTTGCTTTTCTGTACTGTACAGGAGAGGGAGGGAGAGGGAGGGGGGATTCGAGAGGGGAGAGGGGCGGCTGTGCGGGTGCGTTGCTGTCGCAGTACAGACGCGTCATCATCCCCGGAAATGGGGATGATATCATCAACGTCAGTTCGAACAACACAATTTTTTTTATCTCATTTAGAAGAATGAGGTCTCGAGGAAATGAGGGGGGGAGGGAGGGGAAGCATTACTTGCAGGTATACAGTGTGCGCTCACGTCAACTTGAAAATCTAAAGAATTGAACTGATCAATTACCGCACGGGAGTGCTGCTGATAAGAACCTGCAAGTGAAAGTACGTATTTTTGGCGCTCTCTCAGCTATGGGCGCAAAGAAGCCAAGCACAAGGGCAAAAAACTAGGAAGAAGAAAAAAAAAAAAGAAAAAGAAATAAGGCCGATAAAGTCAGGGCATGACCCGTGCACCTTGAGGCAAGGATGGGTCGAGCGACCCGCTCAGGTGACGGCGGCATTGCGCGCGACCACTGTTAAAAAGGAAGGAGTGGACCAAGGTATGTCATTGGTGGGTGAACAGCCGAGAAGCCTGGCGCTCAGGGGGGCATTAAAGGCGTGAGGGAAAATATTTCGGTTTATGTGGCGTACTGGGTCGGACGCCAACAGCAGGGACCAGTCTTGTCGAAAGAAAAAAAGCAGCGCTCAAAATAGTTGTGTCCCCGAGTGAACACCCAAAGCAGAACTCGTTGAATACACAACAAATTCATAATTCACGGGGAGGGTAACGATATGAGAGGGAAGGGGAGGGATGGCGAGTGGGGGGGCAGTGAAGGTGACAATGATGTTGTTTGCGCTATTGAAGCACTACTGGAGATGAATCTAATTGGGGAGAGAGGGCAATGCGGCGCAGATGCAGGCAGATGCAAATGCGAGTTCTCGGGGCTGGACTCATTGAGTGGTGTACTACAGTACATGTACACGATATTATTACAGGTGATTACGCCAACTTTCCGGTTTTTGAATAAAGAGTGAACGGTGACGCATTTACTGAACTAAGGAAGGAGGCGAGGATGGACACGCTGGCAAAGGGAGGAAGCCGCGGCGCGGCGGAAACACGAAGAGGAAGAGGGATTTGATTGAGGAGGGAGGAGAAGGAAGTGAGCGAGCGAGCGAGTGAGTGAGTATGATGGTAGAGTACCGGATTGATTGAAATGAATGAATCGGAAGCATTTCAAGCTGAATGGATTCAATTTGCCACAGACAACAGACAGTTGAAGTGCAAAGGTTATTCGGCTGACAAAACCGAGCGAAAATGCCGGTTTGAAGGGAGGGAATAAATAATATTATTACAATAATAAATAAATAATAAGAAATATAATTTGCAATCTAATTCCGCCCGAGATTTGAGATGGGCCAAATCTTGAGATCTCGCAAAACTGAGCCCCTTCGGTCCAGGGCGACCGTCATCTGTGTTATAAAATCCCGCTCATGCTTGACTTCTACCAGGTTCACAACACACCTCCTTCGCTCAATCATTCAGTCCTGTCATCTTCCTCCTCTTACCTCTTCGTCATCTGTTCTTAGCCTGTTGAATAATAACATGGCCCAATCTGCATCTAACAACCAGGCCGCACCCAGCGCTGACCGTCCCGAGCGGAGCCGTAATGCAAAGGCACAAGCGAGGCATCGCGCAAAACGAAAAGCTTACATTGAGCAGGTAAACGCCAGTTTTTTTCTTTCTTGACACACTAGTTCTCACGTACACACACTCTATCGTAGCTTGAGCAAACCGTCACAAAACTTCAGACCGCCCTCGCACTCTCTCCAGAACAAGTTGCAGCATTGCCACCACCAACAATGCGCATCCGCCAACTTGAGCAAGAAAACTCCAAGCTGCTTCGCGAGAACGATGAACTTCGCCGTCAATTGCACATGCAGACTCGACGGCCGTCACTCATGACGGATCCTCATTTTGACATCGCACGTCGCGGCTCGTTCCAGTCTTCAATGTCTAGCGACTACCCAGATCGTGACCTCAAGCGACGACGCATGTCGCAGAACGTCGATGAGGTCTACCTGGTGAGGAACTAACGCCATACTCGGATGACCTTCACTCTTCTCTGACACGACGAAAAAAAAAAAAAACAATAGAGCCCTAGCCAGACGCCAAGTCCTCCCACCACCGAGGCGCTGGCTCGTTCTGCCAACTTTTCACCACCACCACCAATGTCGCACGGCTACATGCCCCCCTCATCGAGCAATACGTCTGCATACTCGAGCCCAGGGATGAACTCGTCCAATGGAATCCTCTCTTCGGGTCTGCAAAATGGCCCGCTGAGCTATCAATTGCCTGCCGTCAACACGCCGAGCTCGACCTCGACGCCCACATCATACTCGGCAAGTACTTCATTCCTTGACGGCCGGTTGAGCTCCTAGCGAGACTGTGCGCCTTATCAGAGCTCTGGATCCTAGTGACATTCGTCATCGACAGCAGTCGGGGCATGAACCATCTTCTCATCCACTTGTTGGTGTACATGTCCTACCACCTTCACGGGCTTTACCGCCAACTATTCACTCGGCTCATGCCAGCCATACTCTGTCTGTAACTTCTCAATACCCATCCTCTCAATATGATGCTGTAAAAGTAGAGGAAGATTATATGGTAGGTGGCCGGTGGTCCCAAGATGTTTTTTTTTCATACATTGACTTTTTGCTTTACTCTTTCCAGTCACCGACGCAGGAATCGTCTCATAGCATGACATATTCACCAGTCCACTCGTTTAATCATCACCCACACCCAGCCGAGCTGAGCTCCTGGCACAGCTACTCAGCGGATCGTACGCAGATTCATCCCTAGATCTGACACGGGAATTTCCTGAATCTGCGCGTTTCGTGCATGACGGAGCGCCTGCAGAGTTGCCTAGAATGGGACGTTTTTTATATGTCGCCATGCTATCGGTATCGCTTGAGTCGCTTTTCTCCCATCTCACTTTCCTTCTTGTGTATATCTCTATTGGGTTCATTGCCACCTTGTGTAACAATATCAGCCTATTCTGCTCATATATTCTAATCTTATTGGCCCGCACCGCAACAACACGTGCTGCGCCGTGCGACGGGAACCCGAGGATCAATCCGACTTCGCTTGCAAATTCCCTTCCTTTGCGTGCCTTTTTTTTCTCCTAATGAATGACATTGGTCACGAGGGGTCGTTCTCCAATTACAACTG
>QLPC01002167.1:0-14341 GCA_003314055.1 Lactifluus hygrophoroides | reverse complement strand
GATTGTCTTCAATCATTATTTTTGTCCATTGATTGTCCATTTATCATTCTACAGTAGATCGCTACATAACTACGCTAGTGGCGGGCCGGCATAGCGGCACGCTTGGACCGGCGCGGGTAAGACCCGTCTCAACACACAAACCTCCGCAGAGTCCTCTACGCGGAGAATGCCAGCAGCAGTGGATTCAGGTCGGTGCTACGGCAGTTGCCATAATTCACGGTGACACGTCACTTGTGTGACATTCGAGGGCCATCACGGTTACCAGGAGTGACACCATAAAGTGACATTTATGGTCTAGTTTCTATGCTCATCAAAGCCTTTGAGGGTTTTCGATCTTGATCTCATGTAACTGGCCTTCCCCGCGCCTCCACCTTCCGGATGGTCTTGACGTGTTGCCTCCCGTGCGTTTCCTGGAACCTGGCCTAATTAAAAAAGGGGATGCTTTCTTGAAGTACCGAATTCATTCCACGGGTAATGAGTGTAATATGGATTACGGTGGATATATTGTCCAAGCAACACGAGTAAATCATAATCCTTATTAGCTCTTCCCGCTCCCCGCGTTTGCGAGTGTGCGAGAAACAAGGTCTTCCTGCCGCGCCAGCCATAGACCAAACGCTGGTGTTCGCAGCCAGCGCTCATAGAATTCGCGCTGTTTTGTACTTGACTTAAATGGAAGTGCTGAACCGTGTGCCTTGAGCGAGGCAAAGAAATTTGCGTTGTTGAAGGGCTTGAGGCGCAAGTCTGTACTGGTGTTATTGGTCTCCGAAGGTCGAGGGATGAGTGTGTTCAGATAACGATTAAGGGGGACCAAGAGTGCCGCAGAACGAGAGGAAAAATGACGACGGAGGTTGAAAGAGGCTTCTTCCACTGAGATACAAGGTTCAGTGGGGTATCACATAGCGCGTGCGAAAAACCTAACTTACGCGCCACCGTATTTCCCCTTGCTGCCGTGGCTTCCAGTAGTTGGAGGAGCTGACGGTCTTTAGACGTATACCGTTGGTGAGTCTTCGTCTTCCATCCAGGTGATGGACCCGAAAATCGGGCTGGCGGATTAGGGGCGCTGTAAACAACGGTCAGAACGGGGTGCGGAATGTGCCGATGCCACCTGCCTAGACTTTCCACCGAGGGTGAGTACATGCGGCCAATGACTGCATGTTTTCTCAAAAAAGGGATTCGTTACTCCGAGCAGCAGGCCTGCCTTTGGTGCCCTATCGTTCACCAGGGTCGAATATTCCCTATCGTGAATCGTAAAATAAGGTCTGAAATCGCCTGCCCACGGGATCTATGTGAGGGATGCTGCGTCTGCGTACAGTATGTCCGTGGTGAAGAACGCCTCTCACGGGTCTAAAAATGTCGCGCAACCACCATATTACTATGCTCGTCCATGCAGGAGACTGGCCGAAGATGAGAATCGGTTCGCACAACACTAGGCACTCCCAGATCGACCAAAGATGCTTTAATGATGCCCCAAATATGTGGATTATACTTGGCGGGGCAAATGGAGGAGAACATGCGAGAAGCTGAAATTTGATGATCACTCGGAAATCCTACGGAAACAGGTTGTGAGAACGTACGTGCCAATCTTGTTCCCGCTGAGTTTGCAAATGAGCTACAGTGCCCAGCTGTTGTTCATCCATGTCCTGGGGGAGTTCAACGCGGAGGACTGAGCCTAGGAAGCCGAGCTCAATAGTCGTACCGGGTGTTGGAGGTGGCCTACGACCGATCCAGAATAATGTCGAGATACACGATTCGCCTGTCGCAACTCACCACTTGGCTATATTATGAGAAGCAACTTCCAATATAGCATCGCCATGACTGTGATAAAGGGGCCCTAGCTTGCTTACTATGGCACAAAATAGTGCTGGATATGGGTGGTGTGTCAACAGTACGATGCACCGCTGGAATGGGAGGGCTGAGAAGATTTCGCTATGCGGTCCGGTGACAATACCTGAGAGTACCCGCGCTTGGAACTCGGAGCTTTTACTTGATTAAAATGGGAAAACCCATAAACGAAGCCATCGGGTGAAGGAGCACGCCGGCTATCAAACAAAGAAGAATGGCGCTGATTCGACATGGCAGTCTGTTCTCGAATACGGAAGGAATGGGTCTCTGAGCCCTCCTTGAATAATGCAGAGTCAGGGAATGCCGAGAAGGCACTAGTTCAAGCTATACTTCAATAAGTATAGACAAAGTGATAAAATGAACCAACATGTTTTCGGCTTCAAACGGGTACAGTGGTAGGAGTGGAAAAATGCAGCTCAGCGAGGGACCTTGCTCAATATCGAAGTCAACTGAATAATGCAATGAATAAGCACACGGGATGTACAAACGGATCAGCAAGCAGCAATTGCCTATGGCTAACCCCAAAACCCAGCGCCTTAGACGCTCTAAATTTTCAACCTCGAATGTGATCCCTTGGAGAGTTGGCATGATACTTGGAGAGTGTTTCGGGGATCTTAACGGAAGTGTCCTTGTGCGAGATAGGCTGACGTTGTCGAGCTGCAGAGTAGGAAGGGATGGCTTGATATGCAAATCTGGAGATGAGGCATTATGGTGCAGAACGAGGGATTTCCTAGTCTCGAACTGGATAAGATCTGCTTGTTGGCTATCTTCTGAGACCGCATGGTGACTGAGTGCTAGCGGTAGAGGATCCATGGCTTGCGCTATTCTCCATACAGTAACTTAGTATTAGAGCTGAACAAACCCAACGTCGCCATCATCCACGGATATTCGGGACCTCTTCGGCTGGTGCCGGTGCCGGTTCCCGGGCCGCCGAATCCAAACTCCATCGTGGTGCGTCCTGGTCCTGTGTTTGCTGTGCAGTTACTGCCATTCAAAAGTCGTTCAGAAAAACAGAAAAAAAAACTTGAGAACAAAAAAAAATTTTAGATCGTCTCCACTTCTAACTCTCGCGCAGAAGTATTAACTCTCTAACCTGAGCGGTCAACATTGACCGTTCAACGGCGGCCGTTTTTCAAGCGTAGCTGTCATGCTATGAAATTTACGCTTGGCTTGTTCGCACACCCGAACTTTCCTAGTCCCGTCGACCTGTCCGAAGGCCAGTTTTCCCGAATTTTATCGGCTCGTCCCCAGGTTCCAAGTTTTTGGCGGTATAGATCCAATGCTTAGTGCCGAAGGCTGCCGTCGTCGGCGATCTCATGTGCACTGGGACTTAACGCCTTCATTAGTCCCAAATCTCATCTTGGCGTCTATCTCGGAAGGGGGGCGGAAAGCTAGGGACCATATTCGTGGCTCTGTGACCTCGTCCCTGCCTCTACCTCACCCTCGATCACATCCTCTTACATCTTACATCGAACCTCTTCATACAGGTATCTAAATTTTCTACTGCAATAATACTTCTTCAAGTACGGAATACCCATTCCGTGAGCGGGTGGATCTTTGTCAAAATTTTCCCAATTTTTTTCTCTTTGGATCTGAAGTATGGTGCCTTTCGCGTGCAAAAGTATATAATGTGACTCAAAGGAATAGACCTTCACCATCACCCCTCTAACGATCTTTCATTCTCATTTATTACTATGCCTGTTAGCGTTTCAAACTTCCCCCCTGTGCGACGTTGGATCCCTGCGCCAGTTACAAAGGAGGACAGTAAGCGAATGCCGATCATCTACAGCCTCCGAGGGCACTGATGTTTATTCAGTTGACTGGGCCGATCTCACCTTTATTGATCTTGCGAAGGCCAAAACACCCGAAGGTCGTGCTGAGCAGGTCCGGCTGGCGCGCGACGCAACCCACAAGCAAGGCTTCTTCTACGTTATCAATCATGGCCTTGATAAGGCAACCGTGGGTTACAAATTGCTATATTTTTGTGCCATTAGATAACGGCTCCCACTCAGGTTGACCGAATGGTTGACATTGCTGCCCTCGCGTTCGACGATGTCAGCGAAGAAGAAAAAATTCGTTATAAAGCCCGAATTAAGGAAACCGGGGAGTACTTGGGTTACAAGCTCCCTCAGTACTGGGTATATCGGACCGTTGACCGCGTCATCTGACACTAACAACTCCACTAGCACATTGCCAACGGGGTCAGAGATAAAATCGAGCATTACAACTGTACGCGGAGACAGAAACTCTTAATGCTCTTTCGCTGACGGTCATTAGTTCCACGAGACGTCTCCCGACGCGAACACCCTACCGCGTTGCGTCCGTTCTTGCCAGAAATTCAAAGAATCATCGAATTCACCCATCGCGGGGTGCTAAACGAAGTGCAAAAGTTCGTTTGCTTACTTACTGGCCGTTACGATTCGCGATTCTCATATCGTAACACAGGCTCCTGTCTTTGGGTCTTGAGCTTCCGGAAAACACACTGGCTGACATACACCCCTACGATGAGAGAAACCACTCTTTTTGTAAGCGCGCACGAATGTCATTTCGTTTGTCCCTGACTAAAAAAACTTCATAGGGAGATTCATGCTCTAGTACGGCTTCACCTTTCTTTCTCTTGCACTGAGGTCTGACGTTTTTGGCTTCAGCAATCCTCGCACCGAGGAAGAAGAGGAAAAGACGAACAATGTCTGGATGAAGGGCCATGCTGGTAATGGTTTGACTGCCCTACCGGCTCATCCACACCTCACGCTATAATTGTTATAGACCACACAAGTTTTACAGCAATATGGAGTCAGCCTGTTACTGCCCTGCAAATCAAAGACTGGGATGGCCAATGGCGCTATATCAGGCACGTCGACAATGCCCTGGTGAGTCATGGTGTAAAAAATCGTCCGTGCTCGTTGATCACCAGCGTCGCAGGTCATAAATTGCGGTGATACCACAGAATACTTGTCAGGCGGTTACTACAAGTCTGCGGTTCACCGTGTCATCAAACCACCGGCCGATCAGGAAGGGTACCGGAGGCTCGGTTTGTATTATTTTCATTATATGGCCGACGAGACTCGCATTGCACCGCTACTCGAAAGTCCGGTCGTGCAGCGCGAGGGCATCAACAAATCTATCAGCGGTGATCCGCCCACTCAGGAAACGTGGCGCAAGAATAGGTCAGCAGCCTATGGCGTCACCAAGCTGCACCGGGCAGAAGATGGGTCCGAGTACGAGATCGTCAATGGCGTGCGGGTTACGCACTATAACTAGTAGTGTCGGAAAAGAATGGAATTCAAGAGCACACCATTGGGTACTCTGGGATTTCTGAATACTCCTTAAGTTGTAGTTGTATCCAACTATCTCTTCTGAGTATGTTTTGGAGGGAGTTGGTATGGATTGTTCAGCGTTTTCCCGTTACGTCAGCTGTATGCTTACAATCTGATCCGCGATTATCTACAGTATTCGGTTCAGTTCTAGTTCTCATGACCTATCTATTCTATTCCACTGTGTTACCCAATCCTTGATGAATACCACGCGATCCTACATCAATTGACGAGGTCCTCTTCATCCACACCAGTGTAACGCAAAAGGTTGGAGAAAGGTTCATGCAAATGCTTGTCACGAATCTGCTCAGGAAAGGAGATCCCACGAGGAGAGCAAAAAGACTCACGTGTCTACACGCCCCAACTAGGCGCATGCGCATGTGGCATTTTCCTGGTACCGTCTTTGCCTCCTCGCCCAGCCAAGTTCTTTCAAGAGCATGACCACGCGGGATCGACTCCCGCAAACGTGCGCGTATAACCTCCCATCCTTTGCCATTGTAATGGAGCCCAAGCACGCGCACCAATTGCTGAAGATGGTTATGGAACATGACTTGGTACATGAGCGTATAGACATCATCCAGCCTCTTGGCAATGATCGAGTGACCAGGAAGAACGTCTAACGTAAGGCCCGTGGATGCAAAAAGAGTAGGCGGATGTACGCGCAGCCCACCGAAGTCACGGATGACGAAGCCACGGAGCTCGTGTGGCGCCTCGAGAGAGAAACGCGCGATAGTGTTCTGCGGGTGTGCTTCGAAAGCGACGCCGTCCTCTAGCATCGGCGGGAGAAACGCGGCAAAGAGAAGCCGCACGAAACTACAAGAGGGCCGCGTTCAGACCCCGAGAACGTTGGCTTTGATTGGGCACTCGTAGAATCCGGTACTCACTTGTCAAGCCATTTGATACGCTTTTCCTCAGTATCCAGCCCAAACGCCCTCACAACGCTGGGGATGACGCCGTCCGTGCCCGCATGACCGCGCTCAAGAAGGCTGGTACACACGATCAGCCGTTCCCCGCGCGCCTCGCTACCGTTCTCATGACACTCGCGCACAATGGCGGCGCAATGTTTTGCTATATCGCCGTCCGGCGCAACATGAACGACGCTCGCCAGCTCCCGTGCGACGGTGAGCAATGATCGATCAAAGTGCAAGGCTGGAACGACTTTTGCGGAGAAATGCGGACCGAGATAAGCGCTCGCGGGTGATATCGCACGAATCGCATTCGTTAGCTTCATGCCAACTCCGAGTTTGAGGTGGGTCGTTGGCAAGACGCCAGGAAGGACGACTGACCTGTACGAAACGACCAAGCCGAAGATTCAGATTAACTGCACGAAAACGGTGAAAGACGTACCGAATGCTTTGCTGGGCGCGAACCGGAACACTGAATTCATCGGGATAAACCTTTGCTTCTTCGAACTTTTGGAGAATGTGGGGCACTTGCAGCTCGTGTACTGGCACAACAATGTGATCCTCTGGTACGTCAAGTTCCTTGCGTGCATTTCTCATCGCCGCTTCGAGAACGGGCAGAGTGAGCGCTTCAAAGTCGCCAGTGACGTGTAAACTCGCCCGTGGGAGCGCAGCAAGACGTAAACGTGGGGAATACAAGTCATAGCTCCCCGGAGTAAGTGAGGGTATGGGAGGCAAGAACCGGCGCATCTTGTGCACCTAATTTCATGGATGAAAATCCACGCTGCATTCTAAAATCAGAAGGAACACGAACAGGGTGCGTGGGATGACCCTCTACGATCGACTGCTCCCAGTCGATGCTAGGAGATAATAAGGTCGGTGCGTTTGGCGGGTGATCGTACGAGTATGCCTGCCACCGCACTGAACTTGCAAGTTCTTCCGAGATTTCGGAATGCGTGGCATCGTCGAGATCGATACTCGTGGCAAACTTGTTCCATAAGATCAAAGGATCGTTCACCACCTTCAAGTTGATGGCAGTCGCACTGGGGAAGTACCAACCCGGCATTGAAAAAACTTGCTGAATCGCTGAGGGTAGATCGCCGTGAAGTTGCTACGCACAGCGAATTGCTGAGCATCTAACCGCAGAGAAAATTGGCAGCTATACCTGCCACTTCTGATCGGGATCCCCATCTCTAGAAATCACAAACACCAAGGGAGACATATCACGTGGATCCAGTAGTCCAATCTCTCTCCCGCGAGGATCACTCGAGTTGTTTCTGAATACCGGAACGTGACTCAGTGTTACGATGGCAAGAACATCTCCTTCAGAGTAATATTCGCAGTCAAGGGCGGGGATATTCGATATCGTTGAATTCAGCACGACACCAATGCCAACGCCATCAGACGATCGAAGAGGAATAAATATCGCGCGAACGAGAGATTCTGTGACGAGAGAGGAAAGTAACCGCGCGGTTGTAGCAAAAGCTGCGCGCTCTGTAGATGATGAGAACATTTTGGGTAAAGTGGGTACCTTTTTTGTCCCAGTTTCAACTGATGTATCTCCTGTCACGTGCCACGTGTATTATCTCACCCTAAACTAAATTACAACAAAAACTCATGTTTCCCTGAACAAAGACAATCACGAATAATACACGCCGTTCATCTGCTGTTGATACTGGTTGAAGTCTGCAGGTGGCATTTGTCTCATCCACCCAAACCCTAAGAAATACGCCGTGTCAGAGCGACAGGTAGGCTTGGATCGTGTAGGCATGCGTACCTGGTAACATAGCGTCGCTCATCTCGGATAGGGATGACAATGACTGCATCGACTCTAGCAAGTCGCTGTCGTAAGGCAATGGTGCTTGAAAGAATTCAGATGCTGTCAGACCAAGCGCCGAGCCGTCAGTACCAGCCATCTGATCGGCTTCCGTTGGCCACGCAAAGTGGTCGAAGGGAGTGATGTCCCGCGCTGGAAGCGGTTCGAAGTAGTTGATGTGAGCGAGCTGTGTTGCAGTTAGAGGAGATAAGGTAGTCTGATGCTCGGTTGGGGGGACCTCTGCTGTCATTCGTCTCGAGCGCGATGAGCGGGTGCGGTGGGCTGGTGGCGTTTTCACGTGCTCGAGAAGCCCGCCAATGAAGCGGGAATACAGTCGAGGACCGTGACGATCGTCTACGCCTATATCGGGGGAGCCATGAAACTCCACGGCGCGTTCCACTATTCGGACAATCTCGGTACGCTCCTCTGGGGAAATATAGGATGCGTATTTTGGTTGAAGCAACTGATCCATTATCAGCCAAACACAGAAGAGTGGAGGTGTGGCAAAATATGGCGTACTTTGATTAAGAATGCACACGAGAATGCGACAAAAACGGTTTGCGACTCAGGCCCATGTCGGACGTAGATCCCTGCCAAAACCAGAATTAGTCTAGGAAAGTAATGTCTCCTGATTTGTACTTACTCTGAGAAGCTGTCCCGATATCATCAACCATAGCATTAACTACATCTGATGCGGCTCGGATGCACTACAACCCGAACAATAAATTGGCATGGAAGGAACAAGTTGAAGACATAACTTACTCTTTTCAGGAAAGGGTTCTCATTTGTGATACCCTTGCCAAAAGCGTGTTGGAAACCATATGCTAACGCCACTAGTCTTGCGTAACTGTACGCCAATTTCAAGAGTCCTATACGGAAGCGATTCTGCGGGTCGTTGGTGTCCATGTTCTCCATTTTACTGAACCATTGATCTCGCAACCTTTGTATCTCGTCATCGGCGTCACTCGCGAGCCGCCCGAGATCGATTTCCTTAGAAGAGGTCAGCGAAGAGAAACGGCGACACAGTTGGAGCATGCCTTATTTAGACCGGTTGGGTGCTCGGGATTGCTATATACCTTCGTCATAAAGCCATTTAGCAATCTCAACTCGGCGTTATAAGCGCAAAGGTGAATATCAAAGTTCTCTATGTTGTACTCTGAAGAATTCCACCACCCATGGGAGTGACTGGCCACGTAATCTGCATTGTTTATAATGGTCATCTTCCCATATTGTGAACCCAATGAACGATCGAGATTGAAAACGTTCAACCAAGCGCGAGTCCGGTTCAACATTTCGCGAGCATGCAGCTCATTGCGGGGCTTCGCCGTGTTCGGATGGTGGAGATTCATGTCCTGAGCCATGCGGATGGCTTGACCGAGGTAGATCCAACTACGATCGTCTTCCCATCGACGCGGAGGAATGGGATACAGGCTCAGCAGATAATAAGCTTGGACAATTTCAACACGCTTTTGGCCGCTTAGGAACGCAGCAGCCGCTTCTTGTCGTGCGTACATCATGGCAGTCGAATACACGTCCGGACGCTCGGTGTCGTATCGTGATGCGATCGCACATACTGTAAAATGATTGATAAGACGACGCTACTGGCATCAGGGGTGGTGGCTGTTACTGACTAACTGTGAATAGAAAGGGACACCTCCAGTAGACCTGTTGAGCCGTGTAGAGCTTAGGGTCGAGGAGCGAAACGGAGATATTCATCCAATCAAAATATCTGATAGGGGATCAGGCAAGTTCGAAATCAGTAGGACAAAAGTGAATACATCTTGAACAATTTCTCGGCTTCTGCAGGAGTAATGATATTCTTCCGTAGGAGGGAAGGTATTCGATGTCCAGGAGGGTCTAGTCTCGTCGGATCAGAACCTACAGCTACAGTAGGATTAGCTGGGAGAACCTGCTGTTTATATTGGTACGTACGCATCCGGAAGAAATCCTCATTCGCCACCCCCAAGTCGCTCGCGTCACTTACAATGCTTGCTGGTCTCTTTGGTCTGGTTCTCCCAACACTGAGAGCAGCCATCATGCCAAATGGACTGGCCTGCCCCGGGAGGCTGACCATCTTTGAACGAGTGCTAGGGGAGGTTTTATTGGAAAGCCTCCGTTCACGGATGGGAGTCCGTCTCCCAGGGGATAGATGGTCAGGATCGGCTTCATCCTCGCTATCACTGCTCTCCCTGGCAAGATGGTAGTCGTCATCCCCACTCGAGTCAGAGTCCTCTAGGTCCTGATCGACGAGATCTTCCCTGGCTGTACTAGAGCCACCAAGACGGATAAAGTCGCCGAATGCCTCGAGGTTTTCCCGGGCTTTTGCTATCCATTCCCAATGTTCTTGGCTGATTCTGGAATCGGCAGCACTGACGGAAGAGGAAGTATCAAGGGTAGATGCGACATCTACTACATAGCCGAAAGAATCTACGGGAGATCCGGCCCCTGGGGATCCCAGAGTTGAGGAACGCGCGAATTCTGTTGGAAGGTTGGACGCCAGTTGAGTGGCTTTTTTGTCAGCTGCTTGTAACGCCTCAAGTTGGGCCATGAGATCTTTAATTTGAGCGGCTTGATCGCGGATCTTTGTGAGAAGCAGTTCCCGTTTACTAAAGGAAAAAGAACTTAGTAAGAGAATTGGTACATTTGCTTTCGAGATAGCAACGTACGGTGGGGGACGCCTCTGCTTCCGCCCTGGTATAATGCATTCTTGAGAGGCCTTGATACATCGATCACATGTGTCGTTGTCATCCCTGAAGTGACAGCGAACCTATACAAGAATGTCTTGAATCCGACTCGCAAAGAATGTCATTAAGGTGACATACCTTGAGACCCCTGCAACGTGCACAAGCCCGCTTCAATTTATCTGCAGCTAAGAGTTGGGTGGTTTCCCCGCTTGCTTGAGCGTTGGCATCACTTCCATCCTCTTCCTGCTCCTCTGATCTCTGACGTTTGTTGCTCCCTGTGGTCTGACCGTGGTGGAAAGAAACATCAAAACGGGAGAATGTTGGGGCGAGAGTGTCAGGGGTGGTCAGAGTGGGTAGGGAACTGCCAGCGCCTAAGGCTTGGCCGAGCTCGGAAAACTGGGGAGGAAAAGGCGGGGATGTGTACGCGCTCGGAACTGATGGGGCAGGAACCGCCGTATCGAAGGCGTGCTGCGGAGCAGGAAAATAGTCGTGCTGGGATTGTTGATGATCTGAATAGCCAGTATCGGGATAGGACGTATACTGTACTTGGGAAGTTTCTGTGTGGGGATACTGTCCAGTGGAAGGGAGAAGTGAGGACGACTGAGATAAAGAATTGTAAATGGCGAAGGAAGATAGTGCATCATTGGACAACTGCTCGTGAGTCGTTATTGGGGTGCCGATATATGGTCTATCCTTTGGCGGCTGAGGATAGGTGTATGCAGGTTGCTGCTGTTGTCGAGGTGGCAGCTGAGCCCATTGTCGTTGCTCACTCGGAGAGATGTAAGACTGAGAGTCTTTCGCCGCCATTTCTAGGATCTAAACGACCAATTGAGTTCAGATAATTGAAGGATAGAAAGACCCTTACGGGACTCGGATGAGATACGAGAGGAAAGGGTAGTGCCGACAAAGGGCAGCAGAGAAACTCATATACTCGTATTTTCCAGGCCCTATTTAATTAGACATACAAATCTGGGCCCCGAACAAATGCTGCGTTGCAAATGATAATTCGACCTAAAAAGTCTGCCCAGGCACTTGCCGTGATATGATCGTTCGTCATTCACTCACCATACACGATCAAAACTAAACTAAACTTGTCCTGTACTACGAGCATCTCTGATCAAAACATAACGCACAACCGATACAGGTATCAAGTTCACTTGTGACTGACGTATTAGGGCAAGACATCAAACACGAGCTCGAGCTTGCTGGACCCCCGGAGAAAAAAAAGCACCGGATCGGGATCTATTCTCCCATGGGACCAATCAATTGTCTTTTCCCTTAACGTCATTAGGGGAGAGTCGGAGACTAGCTAATTTTATAGATGCTGATGTATTAATCCCTGGCCAAGCCCCAGGCTTTTGCAGCGCTGCGAAGCTGCTGCGTTATAATACTACCATCCTTTAATTGGATCGAGTAATTGTGTGGAGCAACAAGCTGCTGGATCACATACCCTCTTCGCCAACTCCATCAAGAGTCCTTGGTACATCGATGTAATCTATATGGGTGCACAGCAACGGATCTACTCCGAGTCTTGCCCATTGGAGTGAGAGTGGGTGCGGAGAGGCTATGGTGCAGCGCCACGGGGTCTTTGTCAATGACCGACCGCAAAACTTGCATGCTCGGGGCCTGAGAACGGTGATGAACGGCAGCCGGCTACTAAAGCATTTCATTTATTATCATTCGGGCGCTAAGTGTGCCAGCAGCAGGATCGATACAATGCAGCCTGTCCATCTTACTCATCTACCAGATAGCATGAGTCAGCGTGAAATCTTCAGACAGGCACAAGAGAGGGGCGCAAAGAGCAAAGAGGACTGTGACCCTCCAGAAGCAGAACAGAGCAAGCAGAACACTGAGCACAACCACACGTGGTGATGCGACCCCTGAAGCTTAAACTAGATTGGCCATTCCGTCGAAGGCAGCTTAGAAACCATTGATCGACAAGCAGCGGATGTGAAACGATAACTTTGCTTTGAAAGCATCAGTCCAGGATCCCACCCCTCCCCTTTTCCCCGTATTTATAGGAGCAGTGGGGAGCACTAAGCCACAGATCGGGCTTACTGTGATGGCATCCAAGACTCATATCTTCATCACTGGTGCTACAGGTACGTTGCCATACGTCGAATCAGGTGGCGCGCTGACCCTCGGCACCGACCCGCCTCAGGCTATATCGGGGGTTCCGTCCTCCAGCGTTTATTAGATCATCCCCAAAGGGACAAATTCGAAATCACCGCGCTTGTTCGGAGTGCTGACAAGGCCAACGTGCTAAACACCATTGGCGTCAACACTGTCGTTACATCGCTGTCAGATCACGACAAACTCACCGAACTCGCCGCCACATCAAATGCCGTTATACACACGGTGATAGGACAGCCGTCATCTCTGGTGTGTTGTTGTACTGAATCTAATGTTTAGGCCGATGCAGATGACATGGAGGCAGCAAGAGCCATGCTTCGCGGTTTGAAGGCGCGCCACGACAAGACCGGCGAGGTTCCTATCTACATTCACACAGTATGTTGGTGCTAGATGTTTTCTGCTCGCCCGTTAATCAACTTTTTGGTGAAGTCAGGAACAGGTAAATTTCTCCATTTTTGATAGCAATGAATGTCAGCCTTGAACCAGCTATAATCTTCTAGGTGTTTTCGTGGACGATGCTGCTGGGCTCCATGATACTGACATCGTTTATGTTGACACCGATACTGAGCAAATCGAAACTCTCCCTGAAACTGCCCCGCACCGCTCAGTCGACTTGGAAGTGGTTGCTGCAGACAAAGAGGGTCAGTCTTACTATCGACTTGATTAATGTTGAGAGTGGGCAGTTGATCACCTTAATTTCTCCTCTTTGGAAATGGCGCAGGCTATGTTCGCACCTATATCATCTTACCTTCAACTATTTATGGAATCGCGACGGGAAAGCCTTTCGACCTCGGCGTCTCTAACCGCCACTCTATCCAAATCCCCCTGGCGATCAAGGCGAGCTTGGAAAGGGGCCAAGGCGGAATGGTCGGAGAAGGGAAGAACACGTGGCCACATGTGGAAGTTCATGAGCGTGAGTTATTACTCATTCAATGGTCCAAATCTTTCTAATGCCACTGTAGTTGCTGAAATGTATCAGATACTTTTCGATGCCGCCCTTTCCGACTCGAACGTCCCACATGGCCGTGAAGGATACTACTTTGCCGAGAACGGTGAATATAGGCTGTACGACCTAGCAAAAACGTACTCGCAGGTTTTGTATGACCTAGGCAAAGGAAAGAGTCCTGATCCGTCCTCATTCACTAACGAGGAGGCCCAAAAGTACTTTGGAGTGATTACTTACTCGTGCTATCTGAATATCCGTCGAGGCTGACACCCATCAATCAGGGCGCCTTTCTCGGTAGCAATTCGCGGTGCAAGGCAGTGAGAGCGAGAGAACTGGGTTGGAAGCCGACGAAGACCACCAAAGACATGCTCGAAAGCGTCCGGGCCGAAGTGGAAGCCATTATCGCTCAAAAGTGATGGCGCTAGCAACCAGACTCGACGAATGTGGAAGCGGGGAAAGCTATGCATATTTGTGGCGTCGCAGTGTATGAAAGAACGTCATGTACTATAAAATACGTCTGGAGTTACGAATAGCATCCAAATCGTCCAATGGTGACTTTGTAACCTCGTTCATTAGTGGAATTAGAGAGACATCTAATTCTTTATCAACATCGCCTTCTGTTGTCATGATGGGACGGTGAGGCCGCGCCGCGCAATTTTTCAAACGCGACGCTGCAAGCACCGCGGCTCCGGATTACTTTCGCG
>QLPC01002162.1:4009-21652 GCA_003314055.1 Lactifluus hygrophoroides | reverse complement strand
ATCACCTCGTTCCTCCCCCTTCACCCCACCCTATACCCGCAATCCAAAGCATAGAAAAGGCCCACTCACGCAGCCTTTTCTCAACATTCATTCAACTCGCCACCGGTCATGCTTTCACCACGTCCTACTCAGACCTCTTCCACCCGGACGCAGAAGATGAAACAATGTGTCCTTGCACTGACCCACTACCACACTCCCCTTCTGAAGCTGAAGAGGCATTTGAACATCATCCACCGAGAGCGTACACTCTCAAGCATGTCCTCTTCAAATGCCCACGGTATCAAGATCAAAGGCGCCGCTTCCTCCGTAACATCCAACACCCCGCCATCCTCTTTCATACAGCTGACGGAGCGAAACGACTCTGCTCATTCCTACACCACACCCAGGCCTTCAAAAGGCCTCTGGAGCCAAGTACTCGAATTCTCCCCCTCCTTGACCCCCCCCCTGCATCTTCCCATCCACCCAGCACTCCTCCCTTACCCCGCACCCCTCAGAGGCCTGACCCGCCCTGAGGGACCCATGGACCACCCGGCCTTTGTAGGCCTGGCACTACGTTACCCACAACTTGTATTCTAATTTACTACTTGACTTCCACCCCTGCCTCGTATATAACCTTTCTTGTTTAGATTGCTCTAGTAGTAGTCATGTCGCCTAGTATTTACTGAGACAATAAACTGGTTCAAAAAAAAAAAAAAAAAAAAAAAAAGAGACCTGTGCCTGTTGCTTTACGTCATATTAATCTCGATCCTCAGGCACATGAAGACGGTCCGCCAGAGCAAACAACGGTTGTCGAGTTCCGTCTCCTTGAATCCCCTACTGACAACAATCCCACTGTTGTCCAACGTGAGTGCTGAACCATCCCCATTATTTGTATTTGATCAGTATCTCAGAGCTACTCAGTAAGAGGTCGACCTTACAAGAGATTCTTTGGAACTTCAGTCGTTTCAAGGACAAGAAGCGTCTTACTCTCAAGCAAAATCCTCACTTCTACGAAGATCTTCCTACCTCACGAGAGGCATACGGGAGCAAATTCCAAACCGACCCCATTCACGACTTTCAAGATGTGGTAAAGGTCTGCGTTCTGACCGACAAGCCGAGCCGCGTATACCTCGAAACTGCACGGAAGCACCGCGCTTTTGGTAATGTCTGGGTACCAAATGACGCTATCATTTTCAAAGGTTTGGACGTTGCCTTTACTTCACTCTCTTTGCATCTTACATCTTCTCAGACGTCTGCGGAAGGCTCGAGGGCGAGAGTATCATTGGTGAATCAATAGAGGGCGCGCCCAATATATGGTATCGCTCGTCACCAGTCAATGCCGCCCCAGGAGAGGAATGGTACGATTGGAGAGCACTTATTCATCGAGCAGTGGACTCCCAATATACAAATTTACGCATTAGTACAGCCCCGCCTGAACTGCCAGATGGATGGGTACGTCGTGATGAAAGTAACATGTTCTTCATCCTCCTCACACAAACCACTACCCAGACCTTGCATTCCCCTACCATTTCCGGTCTCAGCTCACCTGGCTCACCTTCACCCAATGCACGGCGGATTGGCTTCAACGGCACTCCACTCCTTTCCATGTCGTCCCTCCAGCTGTCTGTGGACACGACTATCCCACGGTCTCCAGCGTCTTCAACCGCTTCGAGTTACAAATCTGCACGATCCATACTACTCCAACACCCACCGTCGCCGACAACTCTGGCATCACAACCTCTGACTGCACCATTCACACCACCTTCTCAGCAATCGCCGACGGGGGAACCATCCTCTCCAACGGCAGCATCCGCACATCCCTCGATGGAACCACCGACGCACGCACTGCCGCAAGGGACATCGGCACCGGCGCTCCCAACGGAAATTACAACGCATAGCCCACCTCCCAATTGTGAATCTCCGCAGCCCCTCTTTACGGAACAAGTTTCACAAACGCCAATCATAGCGGGTTCCTCGTCCTCTCCGAGTGAAACCGTCGCTTCACCGCCCGAGGTCACACATTCCCCTAGCCCTTCCGGCCCGGGTGAAAGTGGGGGAGGTCTATCCCGGGAAACTTACGTCCCCAGCTCTGAGCAGGAGCAACCCACAATCCCGGCTCCCCAACCGGACACTGCGTGCCTATCACAACAAGTACAGGGTATGCCATCACAGCGAGAACCCAAGAAGAATTGGTTCCGGAAGTACATTTGGGATTACAAAAAAGGAAAGTAGCGTGTTGTCCTTGCATCGCGCCTATCCTCCCTGCCCTTGAACCTGGCGCTTATTGGCGCTTGCTACTGTCGCTTTGTTCTGACTGTGTTTCATATTGGATTCGATCACCTGCCACTACGCATTTTCACTGACCCTCGATGATGGTTTGCGAGAGGTACGTTCTGTGTATGATGATGCTGGGCATGAAGACGGACGGATGGAAGGTTTGTCGATCGAGCCTGTAGGCGCTTCAGCTTTGAGTGGAGCAGTTGTGGGCGGCGTGTAGAAGGTGATACAGTCGAACCCCTCTTAACCCATACCCCTAAAATCCTCTTAAATTTATCATAACTTTCCATTGACTCTCCACAACCTTTCCGCGGGCTTTCCATAGAAGGTGTATGGGTTCAAGCTCCCTGCCTACGAGTTGATGGAGGGAAAGCACTAAGGGATTCGATGTGGGATGGATTTTACTAACTATGGGTTAAGAGAGGTTCTACTGTATCTGTGAAGGTATGGAGGACAACACTCAAAACTGGTGCGGAGGTTGAATATATACGTTGAATTTTGAACGAATATATTACTCGTGTTCGATGTATTTGATCTGCTTGTTAATTATCAGATTTAAGGACGGTGTCTACCGGTAACCGATACGGTGATCCAGCGCGAAATAAGAGCGTATCGGGTCAAGGTGATGAGTTAACATAATGACAATGCATTTAGGACGTTCGGGAGACCGAGCGAAGATAGAGCCCAGGGCAAGCGTGTGCACGAATGCACGACTCGGACGAACCAGTCTGCGTTCGAAATTTTCGAACCAAATACTGCCCTTGAGGGTGTTTACAACGTGATGCAGTGATGGGTTGATATAGTAGCTGAGCTATCTTGGAAACCCCGAAGGACCGTGTACTTTTGTCAGACTCGCACTTGGATCTCTCAGATTTGGGCATGATGAGGATCACTCCTGCGGAACGATGCAATGTGGGAGAGAGGACCGGGGGCCCGGGGTATCCACGAAAGGACCGCTGGCAGAAGACCCTGGTCACGAGTGGAATTAGAACCCATTTAGAATACTTTGTCGATCTGGCACCCATGCAGGCGTCGTGCAGGTCAGGAAGCAAGCTTTGCTTTGAGTCAGCCCGATGAGTGTCCACGTGAACGTGATAAGCAACGTAATGGACGTGACACCCGTGTGGCATACATGCAGTAAGGGAATGGGTTAGATGGGATAGAGGATTGCGCTGAGCCGATGCAAAGAGTGCCAATCACGGGGTAGTGGGCTTGGCGTGGGAAGTAATGCTGGTGACGAACAGACTCGGAGTCTACAGTACTGTATGTCAAAATGGTAAAACTTTGCCATACAGTACTTGAGGGTATGGCAGCGTGCGTACTACCCTATGCTTGACGGCCGCAGATATGCCTTCACCGGAGCGATACGAACCTCCGGGATTTATCTTTTTTCGAGCCTGCATTTATATTTCACAACATGTATCCAAGGCAGACAGAGATGTGGTCCCGTAGACCACGAGGGTTGGAGAGGGGGTGGGGGCATGAAAGGTAATTCTCGATGTAGAGCTTGTGTAGAAAAGTCATGGTCGACGGGGTATGGGAAATCCTGTCGTGTGTTGTTATGTTCAACTATTTGGAACGTCATCACGATCTCACAGGACACTGACAGTCCAGGCTAGAATCTGGCTGTGTAGGAGGCCAGTGATGAGGCGGACAGAGAGGAGACAGTGGGCCAGCGCCTGATAGATCCCTAGGTCCTGGGCACCGGCAGAGTCCGGAAACGCGGAAACGCCTGGTGTATCCACAGCTTGTAAGTTGTCCGACGAGTATCCGACATGTCATCTCCTTCCTATCTCTTTCTCCTTCATTCTACTTTGGCCTGTGAGGTCATTCCCATCTACTATTTTTTGTTTTTTATCCCAAGACGATGTCCTCTCCGGACGTCCGTGTTCCTGGCTATTTACCCCAGCCCAGGTTCGACGGATTGTCGTTTGTCAAGTATATAAAGAATATTGGCGCCGCACACCGAAAGCAGGCAATGGAACTGGTTTCTATTTGCCGACATTTCGTCCGGGCAGAGAGCCAAACCTCCCTTTCCGATGTCCAGCTGAGAAGGCAATGATTTTTGTTATATTCACGTTCCTGTCCTTATGCCTGTCCAAAAGAGCCCTAGAAGCAGTTGATATGGCTTTGAGATGCGCTGCCAAGACGAGCAAGGAAAAATCGGAGGTGGACGAGCAATTCCAATATGCTATCAGGTTGTTGAACGATTATCAGAAGAAATGCCATTTTAACAACGATACATCGCATGAAAAAATCGCCGTCGCAAAAAGAATGGAGGCAGCGAAACTAAAGGATACGTTCGTCTTGACGACGTTAAACGAGTTGAAAGAGAAACCCAAGGTGAATGTGACACTATCGCCAGTTGCTTTACTCCACATTAATACCAATCCCCAGAAAATTGACCATCCTTGGCCAGAACGAACGAGGATCGTGAAATTTCTTATCCTCGAGTCTCTCCCCGACATGTGCCCCTTCACTGTGCCACGTGAGCACTGACTCCTCCATCTATTTCCCATCTCCCATCTAATTCACATATGCAGAGCTACTCAGTAGGACGTCGAATTTGCAAGAAATTTTCTGGAACTTCAGCCGTCTCAAGGGCGAGAAACGCATTACTCACAATCAAAACCCTCAGTGCTACAAAGATCTCCCTATGTCACGGGAGGCATATAGCAGTAACTTCGAAGTTGACCCAATTGAAGCAGTTCCGCAAGTGCACAACGTCTATATTCTTACTGACAGGCCGAACCGTGTATATCTTGAAACTGATCGGAAGACCTGGGTTTTTGGCAATTTCTGGGTACCGAATGGTCCCAAGTATGCTATCATTTTCAAAGGTTCGCACCTTATATTTCGTTTCTTTGTCCATTCTCACGCACTTCTAGACGTCTGCGGAAGCCTTGTGGGTGAAGGTATCGTCCGGGCATCCATGGAAGGCATGTCCAACTTCCGGTATCGTGAAGAGCCTCCGCGGCTTCCTACTGTACCTCTACCAATTCCATCCCGGATAGGGTCTTCGAGTGGAGAGAGCTAATTATCCGAAGGCTGGGTCTACATCGTATCACGGTACCCAATAGCACAACACCTCTGGGACTTGCGGATGATCCAGTACGTTTTGATAAGCGGTTATGATCTCCGTCCCCCTTTGACGTCAATCTTTCTTCTAACAAGTATGAACCTTGCTCTCCACACCCTTTTCCCCTAATATCTCCGCGACCAGGGTACAACGTACTTTACACAAGTGCCAATACGCTCTCGGATGATATTCTTCTCTACATGTTTAATTCTTATCGACTAGACTAGTGCATCAGGAAAAACCTCCCCAGCTAATTAGTCCTAATTATCCCTAATTTGGGGGATTTGGAGGATTTGGCAAATTTATCAAATTCGGAAGGTCCCAACCTGAATTATCTGAAATTTGGGCTAATTACCTGTAATTTGGACAAATTATCCAGAAAATTGGGTGTAATTATCTCATATCCTTTGAACTTCATGCTTCATGTCCCATGCTCAGTATGTTCAAGGCTCATTTGTGCAGACAGTGAATGAGAATAATGAATTGTATTGCCAAATGACAGGGTGTAAATACAAAAAAAAAGTATATACTAGTAAGATAGCAAACCAGGTCACTGTGTTGCAGCCATAGTGGAGGTGGCAGATCCTGCAAGGTAACAAGAAAAGAGAGAGAAAGGGAGGAGGCTCACCTGCACTATGATGGTTGTGTGGAGGGAGGGGCTGTAGCAACGCAGCAGCAGTAACAGAGAAGTAATCAGAGGGTGGCATCAGCCTAGGGCACTGTGGGACACTGCATGTGAATGGCAGTGGTGGTGGTGAGGGGAGGGAACAGGCGTCGTTGTCGCCGCATCGTTGTGTCGTCGTGCCATCGTGTCGTCGCGTTTGTCGTCGTCGTCATCGCGGCCGTAATCGTGGGTCCTGCAGTGGCAAGCACAGCAGAGAACCGCTGCAGGCGGCGGCGGCAGGAATGCTGCGCGTGGCGGCAACAGCAGAGGTGTGGCGGCAGCACTATCGTAATCGTGGGTGCTGCAAGCGGCAGCGGCGGTAGCAGGAGTGCCGCAGGCAGGGCTGCGGCTGCAGCAGGAATACTGCAGGCGGGGCGGCGGCGGCAGGGGGCTGCAGGTGGCAGAGGAGGCGGCAGGCGACAGGAGGCTGCAGATAGCGGCGGCGGCGGCAGGAGAATGCAGGTAGCAGCGGTGGCGACAGGAGGCTGCAAGTGGCAGCAGGGGCGACAGGAGGCTGCAGGCAGCAGCGGCGGCGACGACGACAATGAGCGGCGACGACAACAAGCGGCGGCGACAACGGCGACGACAACGAGCGGCGGCGACAAGCGGTGGCAGGTGGCTGCAGGTGGCCGCAGCGGCGACGGCAGCAGCAGACGGCCGCAGTATAAAACAAACTGCAAAAAAAAAAAAGTCAGTTGGATATAGTGAAAATGAAACTTACTTGTAGTGAGCCAAGTGCTGCTGCGGCGTGGGAGCAGAAAATTGCACACGTAGTAAGTTAGCCAAATTGTGGAGAGGGAGAGGGATTTTGTAGGAAGAGGCCTGAGAGAGGAAGGAGGAGGAGGAAGAGGAAGAGGCAGTTTGCCGAGTGTTCAACTTGGAAGTTGAACTTGCGTCGCGAAATCAATTCCAAGTCACGTTTTTCAGTGTGTGAGAAAATGGAACTTACTCCGCTTCTACTTTCGGCTTCGTCCGATCGATATTCTCACGGTCAGTAGTGAGCGGACCTTAGATACATTTAGGCACCCTTAAGTGCACTTAATGAAAATAATTCTAAGGGATTTTCAAGTTTGAACCTTTTAACCTAAGTTTGACAATAATACAATAAAGACACTTAAACTATTTTTACATTTTGTGCTGATGCTGATGCAGTCGAGGTAGAGTCCGGGTTTCGAGTTTTCAGTTTCTTAATAAGGCAGGTGTCCGGTCCGGTCCGGCCAATTTCCGTGCTCCCTTTCCATCTGATAGTCATTCTGTATTGTTCTGTAAGTTTCTATCAGGTTCTGGCTAGTTCTATACTATTCTGTAGGCATCTGTGTGAGCAGTCATCACTTGGACATTCCAGTAGTTTTCATAGATCTATAGTGTCACTTATTACAGGTTTTAGTTACATTAGTATGGTGTTGATGACACAACATCTGTTCTCAAGTTTGAATCTTATTGTGGTCACTACTTGTCTTATCATCCTACTGCCACATCTTATTGTCTTACTGCCTCTTATTGTTCCTTAAAGAACTGTACTGGCTTAAATCCTCTTAAGCTGCAATGGTGCTAAGACAAATTAAGACAAAACAAATGATTTAACAGTTAACCATCTTAAATAGTGGTTACTTTTTGTTTGTCTCAATCTCTCACTATGGACAAGAATTACAATAATCTCTCAACTACCAAGTGCCTAGGATAAGATGTCTCCAGAAGCTGTTTTATATTGTTTCCTGGATTTAGCAAATTTGGCAAATTTTTGGTAGGCCTTGGAAAATTTGACAAAATTTTGTTGGGCCTTGGCAAAATTTTGGTGGGCCTTGGGAAATTTTGTCATGGTTTGGCAAATATTTGTCTAATTAAGAGATGAGGTTTTTCCTGATGTAGGAAGAAAGCTGGAACTTCCAATGTCGATGGTGCAAATTCTCACATGTCTGTCGAAGATGGCGCGACATCATATATGGATCGGCCTCCTACTTGGATCTACATCTTGTTTGCACGTCTGGAACCCCTATTACAAACATGCTGGCTAACTCACCACCCCTACCTCTTATTATCGACTACTGGAACGGGGCGGAGATATTCGTTGCTTATGACGAGGGAGGACTATGTTTCGCACTCCAGCAACGTGATCCCATACGCCATGTTGATCTTCGGATACCGTCTCCATGCCTGTACAGATTGCTTACCATCATGAATGAGCCATTCCCACAACTGGCATACCTCTCCCTTTGGTCTACAACACGAGAGGACACGGAATTGATGCTTCCTGAGTCGTTTCATGCCCCAAATCTACACTACCTTGCATTGCTTGGTACTGGTCTTCCGACAAGTTGTCACCACTGGCACTCGCTTCCATGATCGCACTTGTCACACTTACACTCACAAACATCCGAGTTTCTGCTTATCTTCTCCCAGAGTATTTAGTCTCGCAACTTCAACTCCTTCCCTTGCTCGAGGACTTGTCGATCGGTTTCTCCATCCCCATTCCTCGTCCCACTACTGAGAGAGATCTCTGGCGCACACAAGTCACGCACGTGACAATGCCTACTCTCAAACGACTTGTATTCCAAGGTGTCATCGTTTATTTGGAGAGCCTTATTGCTCGAATCCGTGCCCCTCTTCTCGAACGATTCAGAATTACGTTATTCAATCAACTGGTTTTTACCTTTCCACGCCTGTCCCGGTTTCTCGAGGAAGCAGAAAGGCTCCGCTATCCCGCTTCAAGGATCGTTTTCAATAGGAGCACAATCTTCATTTCCCTGGGCTACCAGAGACAACTACTAGCGGACACTCGGCCTTTTAGTATCTATATCAACTCCGAGCATTTCGACTGGCAACTGGGTTCTGCAGCTCAAGTTTGTCACTGGCTTCGGCCGACTCTGTCTTTCGTAGAAGACCTCGCACTTGAGTTTTATAAGGATGAAATACCATTGAAGTGGCGAGATCCAGTCAACAGTGCAGTATGGCAGGAGTTTCTTCGGCCATTTGGAAGCCTGAAGACGCTACGTATTGGTCGCGCGCTTGCCTGGGAACTTTTTCATGCTCTGCACCTGGATAATGCAGTGTTCGTCCTGGAGCTGTTACCCGACCTGCAAACCCTTGTTCCAGACCTTAAAGTGAAGGAAGCAAACAATGCATTTGACGTATTCATCGATGCCCGCAAGAGCGCCGGACGACCCATACACCTATCAGCCTCTCTAGATGCCCCTCTCACGACGGACGTACCACTGCCACACCCCAGCCTACACCCCTTGGCCCCTCTAAACGCACTTCCTACAGTTGGTGTATCACCGCAACCACCACCACCACCACCTGGTCCCATAGACTCCTTAGCCTCTCCAGACGTACCTTCTGTGACGAGCGTACTACACCCTAACCCTGCACACCCCTCGACCCCACTTGAAGCGATTTCTACAGGAGACGTACCACCGACACAACCCAATCCCATACATTACTTAGCCACCATGTTTGGGATTATAAAAGGGCAAGTAACGTGTTATCCTCATGCACTGCCTCTGCTTTCGGCCCTGTCAGTTATTGGAGTTGGGGATCGATCATTCTGTGGGTATTCGGTCATGAGAAGTTCGTTCCGTCTACTTGACTGCCCATGCTATTTATCAGGATCAAGAATGACTCCTCGATGGTAGCCGATTCGACCATCCACCATGAATTGCAAACGTGAGGGGAAAATTAGAGGATGCTGCCCAATTAGCCAACATAGAGAAGACGCAAGCGTGTGTCAGCGAAAGACGGACGTTGGCGTACTTGGGTATATAGCTCTTTCCCTGAGGCACACGCCGCTGAAGTGAGTGAGCGCCGCATCTCAATAACGGATGTTGCAAAAGTATGGTATATACTGTATATGGCTGGACATCATACGCTACGCCATAGATTAGTTCTGGCACGCACGCCTTTGGTTTGACTTTGACTCAGCGCTCAGCGCTCAGGGGTTGATGCACGTTGATGCGTTGATGCATCGATGCCAACATCTGCACCCCTATAAATAGCAGACTTCTTTTCGAATGGAAGAAGTCATCTCACTAGCAGACTAATCGATGACCCTCATAGCATGCTTCCAGGCGGAGCCAAGAGGTAATTCAACACGTGTGCAGCACGACTACCCGTATCAAGACTCGGAACTTTCCGCAGAAACATGAGGTCGGCGCGTGTATGTGTTATGGGACGTGGGTTCTCGCACTTGGTATAAAGATACTGTATTTGTTTCAGTCGGCTTGAGCCTGAATAACATCTCCGTATCATATCATATTTTTACAAACCCGACTCAGATGGCCCTCTCTCCGGCAGTCAGTACTACTTCTGACCAACTCCGAGTCGTCAATCCCGAGTTTGGCCCATTGGCATCGTTTGTCACGTATATGGAGAATATCGACGGGGCGCATAGAAATCAGGCAATAGTATTGATTACCACTTGCACCTATCTCACCCAAGCCAACGAAGATATACAGTTACCAAGGTACTGATTTTGGGTGAAGTTCATGCCATGTCCCTGTTCTGATGCCTTTTTTTTCGAAAGGGCGTTGGAAGCCGTTGACGAAGCACTGAGCTGCGCCGCTGAACTGCAGACATCTGATGAGGTGGATGAGCAATTTTCAAGAGCGACCGAGTTATTGAGCGATTGTGAAAGGAAGTATGGGGAACTCGTGTCGTATGAAAAACTTGGCGAGTCGGAGACCGTCGTTAAAAGGATGGAAGCAGCGAAATTGAAGGATACCTCCTCAACAATTTTAATACAGAATCTCCGTACAAAAGTAAGGCCGTGTCCTTGTCGCTTTACCTTTTTTTGGGGAGATATTACGGAAATTTCTAAGCCTCTATACTGATACTGATCGACTACTGATCGTACTGATCCCCAGATGCATGAGGTCGGATTCCCAAAACCAATGATGGTCGTTGACTTCCTTCTTCTCGACTCCCCTATTGACAAAGAGCCTATCATTGTGAGACGTGAGTGTTGGGCAACTCTTGTGGCTGGTATCTGATACGCGCTCCAGAGGTGCTCAGTACGAGATCGAACTTACAAGAAATTATTTGGAACTTCAGCCGTTTCAAAGGCGAGAAACGGCTTACTCTCAAACAAAATCCTCACTTCTACCAAGCTCTTCCTAAGTCACTGGAGGAATATGAGCCGCAGTTCAAAGCGTATCCCCTTCAGGATTTGCAGCTTGCGGTCGAGGTCTGCGTGCTGACAGATAAGCCGGGTGGTGGTCGTGTGCACCTGAAAACTCCACGAGAGACCCGCATTTTTAGCAACGTATGGGTGACGAATGGTACCATCATTTTCAAAGGTTTCCACCTTGCCTTCCTTTACATTTTCTTCCCTCTCATATCTTCTCAGACGTGTACGGAAAGCTCGAAGGTGAAAGTTTTGTTCGACAGTCGATCGAATCCGTACGCAGATTCTGGTATCGAGAAAACCTTCCCACATCTTTGCCTGGGGTTCAATCAACAACGTTTCCGAACCCTCAATCCTCCCTGCCTGGATCACAAATCAATTCCGCCTCTAGAGAGGGGATAAAGGCTTGGAGAAAGCTAATCCTCCGAGTGGTGCACTATCAACATATTAGTATGCATATCAGCACAGAGCCTCCGAAATCTGGACATGGCTGGGTGCGTTTCGATAAGCGTATATTTTTTCTCCTCGCATTGACTGTGGCATAGACTTGTTTTTACCCCCATATCAAATGCAAAATTGACATACCAGGCCCATCTTTGAAAATGCCACAGGCTGTTTCTAGCGACGCAAAAATTTCGACTCTGGTCTACCCACCCACACCACCAGCGTCTCCGCGACCCGGGTACAGCGTGCTATACACAAATGCTGATACGGTCATCGATGATATTCTTCTCTGCATAATCAATTATTGTCGACTGGATGACGAAGAAATGTGGAATTTCCAACGTAGATGGTACAAGCTCTCACACGTTTGTCGAAGATGGCGCTCTCTCATATATCAACATCCCACCCATCTGAATCTACATATTCTTTGCACGGCTGCCAGCCATATAAAAGATATGTTAACTAATTCACCACCACTACCTCTTATCATCAATTACTGGAATGGAATTGAAGGATCAGCCGCACAAGACGGGGGTGGTCTGCTTTTTGCACTCCAACAGCGTGGTCGCATCCGTCATGTCCACCTTCAGGCACCATCTTCCTGCCTACACAAGTTGCTTATCACTATGGACGGGCCCTTCCCACTACTGGAATACCTTTTCCTTTCGTCCACAACTGAGGAGGATACGATGTTGATGCTTCCAAAGTCGTTTCACGCCCCCAATCTACGCCACCTCTCATTTCTTGGTATCAGTCTTCCAGCAAGGTTATCATTACTCACTTCCATGGTTTCTCTTGTCACACTTGGGCTTACAAACATCCGAGCCTCTGGTTACTTTCTCCCAGAGTATCTAGTCACACAACTTCGGTTCCTTCCCCAGCTCGAGGACTTGTCTATCGGTTTCTCAACCCCCATCCCTCGCCAGATTGATGAAAGAGAACTCCTGCGCACAACAGTCACACGCACAACAGTTTCCACCCTCAGACGGTTTGCATTCCACGGTGTCATCACTTATTTGGAGGGCCTCGTCTCTCGTATCAGCGCCCCTCTTCTTCATCGATTTACTATCACGTTGTTCAATCAGCTTGCCTTTTCCCTCCCACAACTCTCCCGTTTTATCGAGGAAATAGACGGGCTCAAATGTCCCGCAGCAACAATTGCCTTTAATGCGGACGCAACTTCTCTCACCCTTGGCCACCAGGGGCAATCGCTCGTGAAGAACGAACCTTTTATTCTCCGTGTCAATTGCAAGCCGTTCGACTGGCAGGTCGACACCGCAGCGCAAATCTGCAGCGGACTTCTGCCGGCTCTATCCACTGTAGAAAACCTCACACTTAACTACTATGAGAACGAGATGCCGTCCAAGTGGCATGATGCGGTTGATAGCTCGGTATGGCAGGAGCTTCTCGGGGCGTTTAGAAACGTAAAGGAGCTTCGTGCTGCTCGTGCACTTGCGAGGGAGCTTGGTAATGCCCTGGGCCCGGATGAAGCTGGGTTGATCCCAGAGTTACTAACCGAACTGCGAACTCTTATTCCTCATCTCCCATCCGAGGAGGCGAACAACATATTTGCAACATTCATTGATGCCCGTCAGCGTGCCGGACGACCCGTCCTGTTGGTGCTCTTACCATCCATGCCTGTACCGCCCATGCCTGTACCACTCATTCCTAAACGGCGTCGTAACTGGTTCCAGGACTTGAGAGAAGTTTGGACTAGGCAACGCGAGTGATGCTCGCGCTACCGCATACCCTGCCTTCGGTTGTGTCCGAGGCTCATGATTGTGATTAGCATTTTTCTCTCTTCGTCAGTCTTTCATTAATTTCATTACCTTACATTACTTAGTGGATCATCCCAACAATGGTCTGCAACTCTTGCGAGAGGGTATGGAACCCAGCTGTGAAGAGTGCTCAAGTACTCAAGCTATACTCAAGATTTGATGCAATTTGATGTTTGATGATGTAATTTGGGCGGTTCGACACCTGGCAGTACAGTTGAAATTGTCATAACGAATAGGGTTGGGACCAACAGAAAACGTATTCGTTATGAGATATATTCGATAGTAGATACTGTCACATTGTGTGACATGCGTGACATCATTGAGAATGCATGTCGACGTAACAGTCTTCCACGCATTCTGCAACACCCTTTGCAAGTCCCCTCGGAAACGCTGGGTTGTCCTTGAAACATCCATTGAAGAGGCACCCTCAGTTCTTGTCCAAAAGTCAAAAGTAATCCACCACAGTGTGATGTGTCATCCAATCCTGAGCAGTAAGATTTTCCCACGACCCACTTGGCCGGCGCTGGCCCTGCAGTGCCCGGATCCGGGGTCCATGGTTCTGGTTTGTGTGCATATTTGAGTGGGATTGTGATGGACCTTGCATTTTTGGTCAGTTACCTCTGACACAGCAAGGGAGTGGTGTTCAATGTGGCCTTTTCTCTTCATTTGAGCACCCATGTTCGGTCTCTTATGGGCGCTTAGCATATCTCAAAACGAATAATAAGGTACCTGGGGCTATTCGTTATTCGTTATTCAGTATGCCCCTAATTTCCTATGTCCCACGTTGATTCCCAGAAAATGCTATTCATTATGAGATTTATTCGTTATGACCATATTCGTTATGACAATTTCAACTGTAGTGCCCGTTGCGACTACATTTCGTGCTCTCTCACTTCATTCCCACTCGGCTCGCTGGCTCTCCGGGTCACTACATTTTATAAACTCACAATTGTCCTCATTACAATTTAGTAGGGGTTGTCATACCTCATCAACGAATTTACCCCCGTGTGCTTTCCTTTCCTTTTCTTTAATTTCGTAACTCTTTTCTCTTCCCACGACCTCAAGGATCGGCTCAAAACACGAGACCACACGGACACGCTCTCTTTCTTTTCGCGGACGATTTCCACTTCGAATTCACACGTGTGCATCACGGCCGCTCTACACGACGTCAGCTGGGAAGAATGAAAGCTGATTGCGCTGTCGTTGAAGAGCGAGTCCAAGGCTTCCAAGAAAGATATCAGAAAAGTGTCATCGACAAAGTCTGCCTAGTGAGGGATCAGAGGATAGAAACATTTCGAAATGGAACAAATCGGTTTGCCTCCAGGCAGGCGGAGCTGAGTACCAGGCATGGATGAACACGTACCGCAGTCACAACCACGGGACCAACGACTTGGAAAGCAGAAACATGAAGTCGGCGCGTGTGCATTTATGTATTTCCAAGATCTGGGCTGTTCTCGCACTTGGCAGAAAGATATCGATCAACTCGTGCTCTTATCATCCGTTGTTGTTGTTGTTGCACGTGCACGAGACTAGTGTTACTGTAGCACATTACATAACCACGAATATTATATCGAAGCCACAGCCGCAAGCGTCACCTGAATCCTGGTCTGGTTTTTTGAGGAAACCCCAATGGGAGTGTAGTTTGGGCGTAATCTCGGAGGTGGACGTACTTTACGTGAGCTCAAGTGTCCGTGACGATGTGAAAGTAGTTCTGGTGTGAAGTGATGCGATGTCGTGTCGGGGTATCGTGCAGGTGGCGATGTGATATTGGATCGAAGCGACCAAACCAACCAATAAATGAAAACCCTCCAAAAAAAAAAAAACCTGATCATAAGTAGAAGGAATCATACAAGCCTTTCCAAAGAGGCTACGCGATTTAGATACGAGATGATGAAACTGCAGCATGCACACGACCTGCGGCGGGATAAGAAACGAAGAAAAAACGGGGGCCGTCTAAGTCAATAATAATCAGGGGGACGTCGTGAGGACATGATGAGCAACGAAAGGTTTAAAAAGGATGGAAAAAGAGGGGGGGTGGGGGGAAGAGTAGCGTGAGCGATTCGGGCGAGTATGATAAAGAAAGGGAGGTGCAGAGCAGCGATAAGCATGATCGTGTAAGACATCTTCAGAGCGTGCGTTTAGGAGAGAGAGGTAGGCGTAAGTAACATCAACATCCGAATCATCGAGTGCTTTAGAGACGTATGGAGGTGCGAGAGACCAGTCATCCGGTTGTACGTATCAGAGTTTTAGTTCCGTCAAGACTCGTCGTGCCAGCATCTGGTACTGCCACCCATCTCCGCCCGCACGACGAAATTGGATACCATGTAACGGCAACCACGGGACCTAAAAAAATCACATTCCCATCACCATCAACGTCAAGAATTAAAACAACGGGAAAAAGTAAGACAACAACTAACCTTGACGATGTTAATCTCAAACCTAACCGAGAATGTGGTCTGCACCACGCTCTCAAGCACCTCGCGGTCAACTTCACCAGTCGGGAACGCCTGCGGCGACGCGGCGGAATCGCGTGGGATCGGGGGCAAGTTTTTGCTTCTCGCGGGCGAATGTGAGCGGCGCGGGGAATCGTCCGGGTGCAGCGTGGCCGAATGGTCGTCTGCCTGGGCGGTGGTGGCCGCGTTCGACGACACGTTGAAAAACGAAGATGAACCGCTGCTCTGGCCCGCGTTGAGCCCAGCGGGCCCCGCACCGCCCGATGGCCGACCGGACGCTTCCCTCTCCCTCTCCCTCTCCCTCTCCTTTTCCTTCTCCTTGGGCGTATTGTTCCCGTTCACGCTCGTCTCGGCGCGGTCCTTGTCCTTGCGACTCATGCCAAAGGAAAGTTTGGACGCCTTGCGAACGATCCGTCTCGTCGTGCCCCCAGAATCGCCGGAACCTCCTGAGCCCTGTTTGCGGTGCTTCCGTGGAGACGGCGTAGGCGTCATATGCGGATCCTGTAGCGACGAGATGTCGATCGAAGGTAGGTGTATGCAGTCGAACCCGGTCTTGGTTTCCCTGTACTGCACTTGCATCCGGTCCAGCACACGCCGAATGTCCGCCTTGAGCACAGCCGGCGCCTTGGTAGATGTCGTCGCCACACTAAGTCACGACACGAACACCCCACACATGAGGATCCCCTATCAAGCCCGATAAGAATTCACACAACACGTACCTGAACAGACCCTTCAGGAACACCGGCTTGAAGTCCTTATCAGCCGCGTTCCCACTCGGCTCGTCCTCCCCGTCCGTCAACTCCTGCCCATGCCCAGTTCCGGCACCATTCACGCGCACATGGTGTCCCCCTTCTGATGCGTCCTCCTCTGGCATCTCCACAGTCTGCGAAAATGGCCGCCCCGTCGGAGATCCGTGACTCGTCGATGGCCGTCCTGTCGGACTTCCATAACTCGACGATGGTCGCCGGTGGCGTCCGAGAGTGCCACCGACACTGGACAACAGCGCGCCACCGGTGCTACTCCGGCGCTCGTGCCGCTTCGCATGGCCCTGCGGATCAAGAATCGTCGCCGCGCGCCGATGAAGCGGCAGCGTTTGACTGTGCGAAATCCCGCCCGTCGTTGTCATCTGCATCTCCACTTTTCCGCTTTCTGCAGCAGTTGGGGTGGCGGCGTCGTCAGCGGACGAAGGGGAAGCGGGGGTCGGGGTAGGAGACGGCTCCCTTTTCTCGTGCAGAGGCGATCCTGCGTGTTTCCTCTCCTTTTCTGAGCCATTACCGTCCATATCCGCGGAAGGGCGCGGAGACCCGAAGATGCTCGTCCGCTTGCCGGGGCGGTCGCCCGCTCCGCGTATACTGCCTCCGCCAACCAACAGGCTGCCAAACTTCCGCACGAGTGTCGCACCCGCAGACGTGGTCGGCGTCGCGGGAGATAATATGACTTCCGGTGGTGCACTTGCAGTCTCCGCATCAGCAACCTCAGCCTCAGCCTGCTCCTCCAAGCGTTCCGCGAACGACGTAAGCTCCGGTCCGGCGGTCCGAGGGGGCTCGTATCCGTTAATTCTCAATTGTCCATGCTCACTCACGCCACCACCGCCACCAAACATGCTCGTCCAGCCGCGCGGCACACTCTGGCGATGACTGACGCTGTGAGAGCGGCGGTGAGTGGACGCCGGCGGCGCACGCGGTAATGTCGCGCTGGCAGGAGTGGTGGGAGTATCTGGCCCTGCTGTTGAAATCGTGATCGGGGATGGAGGAGCATGATCCGGTTTCGGGATCGGCAAGCCGGCATCACGCACGCGAGGCCGGGGCAGCTGTTGTTGTTGTTGCTGATGCTGGAACGTCGCCGTCGTT